>JAUJYS010003715.1:0-12758 GCA_033995665.1 Melogona broelemanni | reverse complement strand
TTGGGCCAAGAAATCCATCTAAAATTACATCCAATATTTATTTTTGTTTTTACCCAGCAATATTTTACGATTTTGTCCATCCAACATCCACGGAGAACAAAATCCAGTAAAGTTTTCAGTTCCTAGAGGGGACAAGATTTGGAATCCGTGCACGCGTTTTACATAGAGCTGAGCTCACAATTACAAAAGAGAACGCGAACATTGGAGACGAAGCTTGCTGTTTGGTGGGCGGATTTCGAAATATATGTATTGGGGTATTCCGGTCACGGCCAGCACAATACAGCACGTCAACCGTGGTCTCGATTGGGACACGCGCCCGCGCACGTGCCACACCACTTGAACCATCACTTCATTTCGGCCGTGGACGCGTGCCGCGGACCCCGGTCGAGGCGCCCCATTGTGCCTGTATGTGGATGTTGGGTGTGCCTTTGCTGAAGAGAATCAACGCACTGGCGGCTCGTTATTTGTAGGCGAGCAGGGCCGACGCTAGGATTCAACAGTTGGGAATTTAAGACGGAAAAGTATAGGCTGTCGTGACCTGCGCAGTGGTTAAAATCCCGATTGAGATGACCGGAATTTTCGGGTGCGAAAAAAAATTGTACACGCGTGTACAATTTTTCCCGTTTTGTCTCGTGTTTTTTGTCCCGTGCCTGTACGTGGTCAGGTACACGTTAAAGTACCAAGGCTAGGCAAAATTGTCACGTCGGCCCTTTGGAGAGGAGATTTAAGATGATTGCTTTGGCAGGGCTCCTTAAAGTAAAAAAAAAAATCTTATTTAAAAAATAATTATGTACCGATTTTAAAATACACTATGGTAAAATATTGCACTTTTTAATTTTTAAATGTTGACCATTCGCTTGTTACATAACGATTATATGGTGCTGTTATCGTCCATCGCTTGCGGCAAATGATTACAATGGTAACCGCTTAAGTTGGCCTCACCTTCCATTTAAGTCACCAACCGTCAACGTGAATGTTACGGTTTAAATAGCCCATGCAGGAAACAGTGATGTTGTAGTGAGGGGAGGTTTGAAAGTTAGAAATGGATTGAATAGCGCGTCTCTAGTTGACGACTAAATAACGCAATTCGTATTCGGAAGCACGTGCACACGCGCGCGTGCACAATCTGGTCGCTCCGCGCTCGCCAACCAAATACGCTATGCGCCAACAAACGATAGGTCAAGTTAACATGTAGACACCACGATACATATACACAAGTGTGGCACCAACGCAATCACAATCTGGCATACAGGCTCATCCGAACTACGCCACTATACACCGGTGTCATCTTCTACCAGCACGTGCCACCATGACGACGGAGCGCTCATCCCTCTGCGCAGCCTCCCACGATCGATTCGTACAAGTTGACAGTCGAATGTGTGTTAGGCTTAGATTTAGGACTAGAAAGTTGGGAAGTTTTAAAGGGAGTTGACGGCCTACGTGCAGTCATCGTTCAAGTATGTATGCCGTACTATGCTTGCGTTATTCGCTTTAATACACTTACTTAGAAATTTGTCAAGTTGCAATTGTTTTCCGCTAGGACGATAGTTAATTTTTTTACGGATAGTACCATAGAGAATGTTACCATATTCTCGCATAGCTGCAATAGCTATTGCAGTGTTGGGTTCGTTTCTTTTAAATAGAAACCAGTTCCAGTTCCTTCAGAAATTACTAGAAACCTGAAAGTTCATAGTTTTTCTTTTTTTTTTTTTTCAAAGAAAGCTGGAATTTTTCCGCTGTCGACACACTTTGGAAAATTGTACCCTTAGAAAATTGAATGTCCTGAAAAAATAAAAACTAAACCGTTCCTAACGTTCCTTTTTAGGAAAAGGAACCAAAGCGTTCCTGAGTTCCTAAAGAAAAGAATCAGAAAAAAAAGGAACGTAACTAAAATACTGCTGTAATGCACAGTGTGTGTTGTAATGCACAGTTGGCATAGATAATTTGGCGATTATGGATAATAAGATAGGATTTGTAGAAATTCTGTCCGAAATAACGGATGAAATAAATACAATTCGTCATCAATCCTGTTATTACCTTTCAATGGCCTCGGATCGAATATCAAAATTTGCATCCCATCCTTATTTTACAAGGATTTTTGTGCCAATCTAACCTATTCACAAGAGCAATTTTTTAGCATATCAAATGACACATAATCAATGGCAATAAAAATTCTCGAATATAATGCTGATCGCCGACTTCTGACTCAATTTCACAAACGACATTTTGCCGCAGACATAAGCTTCTAAATGTACAATGCATGTATGAGAAGCCACCAGGCCCGCCATCCCCATCATTATTTTCTCAAGTGTTTGGAGTAACAAATAAGTTACAATCCTCCAATAAATCCACGAATTGAACACCAAGCTTAATTAGTCTAGTTAATAGGAGAGTTGTGTAAATTCTTACTACTATAACATAAGTAGCAGTATGACGTAGAAATTAGTTAAATTTCAACCTACACTATAATTGAAATGAGCTTAATTAGCTAAAGTTCAACTTCTACTATAATTGAAGGCAACCGAGAATAACAAGGTTGCATAATGAGGGTAAACAGTGGTTGACAGCTAAAATAAGGGAAACATTAATAACAGCACTAATGCCCAGTAGGGAAGGACTTAAGTCACAACTCTTGAGAAAATACACAACACTTAGACAGAATCACTGAGAGGCCACTCGTAACAAGCAGAAGCAGTTCTCCGGTCAAAGGCAATTCAATCCAATGTACAATTCATAATAACTGCAGCAGGACAAGATATCGATGATCGTGGGAAAGGATTTCACTACAAATGTCATCACTTCATAATCAAATTTGTGTGGCTTTTGTTTACCTGTGGAACAATTCATCACACAGAAAAAGTCTGAATATCAAGAATGATGTAAAAGTGACTGCGCCTGTAAGAGGCAATCTAGCACTGCATCAGTGCTATGCGGAGAAAGAATTTGCAAGGGGGCAGCAAAACATGAATGCTTGCCAGCAGTCACTGGAATCAAGCGCATATACAGTATGTGGTGCTAACTGGATGAAAAATTTAAATAAGTACCTAAAATATTTTTGAAAGATAGGATTTTGTGGAGGTTATAAATTGTTGAAAATATGATTTACAAAAGTGTGTCGCAATAAAAATTGTCAAAAAATATATTCTCACGTGGTCCTTGTCATAACAAACCAGCATTGTTCCCATTCCATTGCCGCAACAAAAAATGCTCCTCCAATTCAAAGCCACACCCACCCAGTGACAAATTCGTCGGCGCATGCGCACATGGAACGGCCACAATGGATGAGCGACCAATGAGATTCAATCGATAAGGCCATGGTGGCACATGATGCTGCATTACGAAAAAGTAGGCATCGATCGGACCCATCGATTTTTTGGTTTGTCCCACGAGTTGAACAAACAGAATTCCACGAAAACACTTTGTATCCTTTTGGCCGAATCACCGATCAATAATTCAGTGTTTGGTAGGAACGGAACGAAAATTTTTTGTATAAATTAGCCGGTTCCTTTCCAAAGGAACCAGGGAACGCCTAGGTTCCTTTTACTAGGAACGAACGTTAGAAACGGTTTAGTTCCTTCTTTTTTTTTTTGAGAGAGACAATTTTACAGCGTGAAACAGATAATGCTAATCGCAAATCGGAATATGTCTTCAGATCAGTTTCCGAAAATATCAATTTGGCGTCATTATGAACGTTATCACTTTTTTTTTGTAAACATTGCACAGCTCAGCATCTTTTTCAATTATTTGGTGAAGGAAAGGAAAAATTCCAGGTTCTTTTTCAAAAGTAACTAGGAACGGCATCTACCCAAAAACAATGTTTTATTTGACTTGCACTTGCTTAAACTGGAATATTGATTTTAAAATAAGTGTTCGAAAATAATAGTGTAAAAACAAAAATTGCAACTTTTTCAAGTTGGTTGTTGCAGCGCATTCGTTTTTCGACAATTGGGTCTCCACTTGGGGACATCAAAACGGAAAATGATGTCAACAGTTTGTAAAACTTTCGGTAACATCTGTACATCGAATTCAACTTTTATTCCACGCATATTGGCTTCGCACGATATTCCCACCCAGCACCACCTAGCGACAAATACAATTGGTGTGCGTTGGAAAACCACTAATGTAGGTCGTCGATTACCACCCGTCTCCCAGCGCACCCAGCGGTGAAATTGGAATTCATCGGACTGCGTAACTGCCACCTGCCAGTCGACAAGTACGCCAACTAGTGATAAAGAGCAACGCCGAACGGCTATTACGCCCTCACGGCCATGACGGCGCATAAACGATTGTGACGATATGAGTTGTGTTCGGCCATATGAAGGGCGTGGGTGTTGGTGGGGGATAGGGGGGTGGGGGATAGAACGAAGTCCCCATCCGTATTTTTATTCGCAATCGAGCAGAAAAGAGCTTCGTTAAAAAGCGATCGATACCGCTAACGAAGCTACTTTTCCGTCTACGGTTCCCTCTCTCGTTCGGCGTTCTTTCTGTACAGAAGCGGGGCCGCGTGCGCTGCTCCGATTTCGGTATGTTTGTTTGTCGCCGGTGGTGCGTGTAGGCCTATCGGGGCTCGCGACGGCATATCCTCCCGATACCCGCCTGAGACCATCCAGAAATTTTCGAATTTACCTTGCTTCATAAACAGCCTAGTGATAAATCCATGGGAAACCCAGGAAAATCCAAAAGATCAAGGGAAAAAATTGCGTTCGAACAGAGCAACTTCAATCTTACAAAGTGATGTTTGACATAAATCGCGCGAGAAGAAATAGTTCACTTTACAAAGTAAGATCCAAAGTAGCCGATTCTTGAAAGCTTGAAATTAAAGCAGATGCCGCCATAATCTGAAGGTGCATTGGTGGCATTGTGGATAGCGTTCTCGTCTAACGTTTTTAACGTTTTAATTCGCGAACGTTTTCTATTGGGGTGGAAGAATAGCCGTGAGACCCGTGACTTCGTTGTCAGGTGCACGTTAAAAATCCCTACCTAAACCAAATTTTTACCAGGTCACCCCGTGGGAGGTTCTTTGAGACGAAAAAGTTGTAAGGCTCCATAACGGCATTGCCTGGCAGGAGAGTAGCTCTCGAAATACACGTATAAGGGATATGCTGGCATAGCATTAAGGGTTAATCAAAAAGTAAGCTAAAGACCACCAGATTGAAAATATTTCCACCAATGGCTTTCGCTCACCACAAGACCTAGACAAGACTAATCCTGACACAAGGATTCTCAAAGTAGTATTTTTTTAAATCACCGTAATGCCTAGTGCACTACAGGATTACTGCACTCTCATGTCTCTATGGTGTTTAAAAAAATTAAGTTAAAAAAATATTAAACCAAAGCTCATTAAATAAAAATAAAACACTACTTGTAAAATTAAGATAAGCGTTGGGCAAAAGGTTATTTAACTACGTGATTTACAGAAGTAAAGCTAAAAAATATGGGGGATGCATCTATTAAAAAACTAAGTTAAAGTTTAGTTAATTCATGTCACTGAGTGACATGCAACAAATTTTATGATCAGGGTCAGTTACCTGCGTTGTCGGTGTAAGGTATTATACGAATTCACAAAGGATCTTATGTGGACGACTTTCTCGTCGAACCGTCTTGAACACATGACAGGGGAATGCGAACGTTCCACCAATGTGACCAAATCGAACATAGGAGGTGTACACACGTGCATTGATCCGTCAACGCCCAATGCCACCAGACAGAGCCACAGTGCAGTGTTCCATCATACCAATGGCGCGCGCCGGTAGGCACTTCAAAATGGCGGCCGGCTTTCCCAGGCACCGATCATTAATAGCACGAGATGCTCGAAGCGCACGTGCCTACACGTGCCTGCACGTGTCGGCTGTCTCGAAGCCGACGTCGGTGCGAGGGCTTCTAAGCCAAGAGGAATATTTTTCGAGCAACGACACTTCCTCCTTCCTTGTTGAGGTAGTGGAGGAGGGGTAGCTTTTCGATCCCCCGCCTCCCATGGTTGCACTCTGTAGTGCAATTGTATACATGAAAATTATTTTGCGAAATCATGTCAACCGAATAAATACCGACTAAAATGGGCGAGACCAACACACAAACTGTGTATTCTCTGCTCACGTTTAAATTTTCTTCGAACACTCCGGCATAGACAGGGTTGGCACTAAAATTATTGCACTTCATAAAATTAAATCTCAATACAAATCAAGGCATCTAATGTAATCAAACTAATCATAACATTAAAAATAATAATTTTTGTGTCAAAGACATCACTAAACTCAAGTTGGTTGCTACATCAACATTTTAAGTACGCCGAGACGGGTGCATAATCAATTGAAATTTAATTTTCACGATTTCACTAATTGAATTTGAGGAAGGTATGCTTCCAGCTTTCATAATAACTTATTGGCATTTTATTTTAAATTTGTCGACGCGATTTCATGTTTCTGTAATTATAGTGATATCTCCAGGACAAATACGGTAACCCACATGGCGAATTTCTCGATTCATCTTTGCCTAACGCCAATCACTCTAAACTGCCACGGGGGAAGCCCCGCCCCCACCCTTCCGATCGAACGGGGAAGACACCACCCACCCCTCTTTCTCCCCATTTTCAACCCCGCTTCTCACACAGAGACCCCCTTACCGCGAAAATATATCTGGGAGAAAGAAGCTCTGTCGGTTGTGCGCTAATGAGGGGTTTCCAGGGACCCAATTCTTTCCTTCCTCATCCAGCCCCTGGTCGCCTAACTTCCCCGCTAGTCACACAATTTAAGCGACAACAGAAACGAACGTAGACGAAGCAAAGCGGCAGCGGCAACGTTGCCAAAGCAATAACTCCACAATTTCGGCCAACCTTTCATTGGAATGAATAATTTGAGAAACTAAGCGGAAATGTTAACGTAATTATGATGATATTGAAGGACAAAATTTTTTATTATATTTTTTATTCTAAAAATAGATGTGGATTTTTAGATGTTTTTGAATGAACTTTCAACTTGAAAAAAAATTGTCTTTCATTTATCTGTGGTGTTCTGATATATATAGCGTTCGAAATCATTGGCACGAATTAATGGTAATGGCGGTTATCCAGGGTGGCCACATCACTGCTCCCTATCCATCCGGCACGGATGACATGAGGGAGGTCATCCACGAGAATCTCTTCAAGTCACGCTCAAGTGACTGTGATGCATGTAGTTCTCGGATCCGCACACCACCCCCCAACATGACCAATTCACTCAGACCCTCGCCAACCTCACAAACCACCACCGCCACCACCCCACCCCCGCCACCACCCCCACAAACCCCCACAAACCTAAACTCCTCAAGGCAACCCTCCACTGGGTGAGCTTCCCTTTTTTTGCCCCCGTCCCAACTTGAACTCTAAATATGGTTTCTCCAACATCTGGTGAGGTCGGTCGGGTCAATAGATGGAGAAAGTGTCTTAAGAGTTCCTACTTTGATGGTTTAGGTGCGAAAGGAGAGGCGAGGGGAGAAGGGACGGGTTCTGGAAAAATATGCCAAGTGTCCCGCGTCCAGGAATTTTCCGCACGCAGGCCATTTAAGAAAATGGGCTCTCCTCGTACACCCATTCAAGATTATAAGAATCTACCTTTTTTCATCGCATTTACGAGTAAGAATATACTCAGATACAAAAGCAACATGATGGAGAACGCCAAGTTGCTAAAAAATTACCACGACCCAAAGCGAAAATAAGGAATAAAAATATACGATTAAGTATGATGGAAAAACCTACGTAAAAAATGCATGGAAAACATTGGCTCAAAAAGTATTCATGCAAATTGAACAATTTCTTCCCAATGATCTCTGTGAAGTCATGGACTTAGAACTAAGGCCATCTTCCACCCCCTCCCCCCACCTTCACGTGAAGGTAAGGGTGGAAGGTGTGGTGGTGCGTTGCTGTTGATAAAAAAATAGACAATAGGATTCAACCTAAGCTTTAAGTATATCTTTTAGAAATCATAAGAAAATCTAAAACCATGATGTCGACATGAGAATTTGGAAGAAAATAATCACATCTTCGAATCTAACAGTTCTCCAGTGGTGCCCTTAAAAGAATCAACACAAAAATTGTCTGGTCAACCATTCAAGCTGAACCTCTGTTTTCACCGTACAAATTTCCGCCACTGAAGATAGATTCCAAATTTTATTTGAATCTAATTACAATCTATTTGAATTTATGGATCGGTTTAAAAAAAAAACGGCAACCAATATGTGCCTTGAAACAAATATTCCAAAAACATTACGGTACAATTTTTCGTTTTTGAAAAATAAAAAATAGCCTGAACGATCGCTGCATATGAATATACAAGACACATTGAGGAGCAAAGGGGTTTTGTGGGGTAGATGGGAGTGATGTTCAGGGGAATGAGGAGGAGGGGGAGGGGATAACAGACGACCTTCTGCATGGGTGGTCGACGGCGGCAGTTATCTCCGGCCCTGTACACGTAATTTTCGCAACACCGACTCGCTCGAGAATATTTGGAGTGCCATCAATTCCCGCGTACTCGCCCCCTCAAGAAATTCGCCTCCTTACTGAACCATTTCTCCGCTTTCCCCATTCTCCCCACCTACCACCCACCTCCCGCATGTCGCCCATACGTCTTCGTCGTGTGGGACCCGAGAGTGGCAGTTAAAGGTGGTCAACTTCACCCGATCAAATTTTGCCATTACGCCCGAAAATAGGTACATTTTAGGGAAGTGGGATTCACGTATACTCCTTTAAAACATTTTTTAACTCAACAACATTTTTTAACTCAATTTTCGTCGAACGGGTCGAAACTACATCGTACAGTAACTACAGTCTCAGCTTCGATCGAACTCAACCGGCCAACGTATATTCATCCGGGGCTCACTTCCGGTCGTGCACACAGGATCCGCGCAACTTTGTTCCGGCCCGAATGAATCTCAGAGTCCGTGACGTGCGACCCTCATCACTCCCCTCCCCCCCCTCCCCCCCCTCCCTTTCTAGAAAGGAATTCCCCCACCAGCACCCTTCCTCACCCACTCACTCAATCCCCGCCACCACCCATAGCTCGTTTCTCATTCAACAAGCGAGTGAAGTCGAAAATTAATCTTCAGATTTAATTGCCGTTGCTCATTGCACCAAACCGTAGCCGCGCGCGTTTTCAACGGGCGTTTAAAACGCGAGATTGATATTCGGCCAAAAATTAGTTTCGGTGACAAGATAAGCGAGTGGGAGGGTGATATTGTTTATAGTCGGGTTGCCATGTATTCACAGCCACGATGCAACACTAATATTACCCCAAAACCAAAACTGTATAAGACACTTCAAAAACTAAAATTACAAAGCAATATTCGAATTTACAGGCGACACTTTTGCATATTTGAAACTCGGCGAAAAATTACTATATTATTTGTCTAATTTTTTACTGTCCACTGACTGTCTGAACAAATTAATTTCATATTTTTTCCTTTACCTATTGCAGTAATGGTTCCACATTTCTCAAATTAAATACCAACGAATTCAAAGTCAGTTGAAAAAAGTTCGAATCTTGAGTGCAGAAACAAAAACATGAGCTTTTGATTACCTTGATCATTATTCCTTGATTATTTGATAAGATCATTTTCTAAGTATTTTTATCAGATTTTTCACTTACGTATGCGCTTTCAAATTCAGAAATCCACTTTCGAGTACGATAATTATTTAGACTACCGTATTCTATTACCAATTTGTTCCGACACATCAATGGTTTTCAGCATCAAAACGTTTAACTGAGATTATTTAATTTATAAGATACTGTAATCACATTCAATTCAATTCAAGTGAACATCTCTCTGGCGAAGTTGTTTCTTGACATGAAATCGTGCCTATATGACCCTGCATATACGTATGAGAGTTTCCACAAAAAAAGGTGGCCCTTGCATATGTTTCCAGATAGGAGATGGTCGGGGAGGAAAAAAAAATGAGTGATAGCCTCGGGGGCTTGGGGGCAGTATGGGTTATTACGTCGTATGATGCCTAACTGGTGTGGCTGCATGTTTGTTCCTCCCATAGCCCGTACTAGTTATAGGCGAGAACAGAAAGTTTAAGAGGTATTTTACGCAAAATGCAGCGCAAGCCAGGAGATTTAGTAATAAAAAGTGCGTGGTTTCACTCTCCCATTCCCCCCCCCCCCGCCCTTTAAAAAATATAACAACAACAAAACAATAATAAAATATATTTCCAATTAAAGTACGAATTTGTTTTCTCGCAAATACTACTTTCGCCGCAAACAAAAGTCGTTTCTAAACGAGAGTCCATTTGACTAACTAAAAAATGAGCACATTGCAAGAATTTCAAGTACCCTCCCCGAAAATTAGTCTGATCCCGAAAAAGAGTCCCGGACCCCCAGAAAATCATTCCTTAATTCGGGTCTCGGTTAATTTATATTCGGAAATACAGAAAAAATTCGCCGAATTTTGATGAAGATTAATGAAAGCGTCCCCGATTCACGAGCGGCGGTCGGCGCGCTTTCGAAGTAACAACGCCGCCGGAGTTTTTGCGGTTATATTTAGACAAGAGCTAGCATTGTTGCAGCCACGGCGGGTCCCCCTTTTGCCTTTGAAGCCTGGGGTCTGCGCATATTGCTCGTTATTATGTCGGAATCACCGATGTAGTGATGTACATACACAGGAATTGCCGCACACGCCATTGGATTTGGGAATTTGTATAATCAGATACATAGTTCATTCAACATTTTTTTCTGTCTCTGTATGCGTCCCACCACTGTACATGATTTCGAGACCACTGTACTGTACTCTAGGCCTACTATACACGTCCCGTCAACATGAACCTTCATCAATTTTGATTCAATTTAAACTGGAAATATGGAGGCAGGGTGGTCGACGACTACAAGATTCTTTCTCGACTCACTTTCAGTAGCGTGATGCAAAAAAAATGTAGCTCGCAGCAGCTCATTGTCAGACATATTTTCATGCTGCACAAGCCAGTATCAAAATCATCTCTGGCAAACTAAACATACACACAACAGAACAAATGAATATAATTTACCTTTCTACTTGGACATTGAAACACGTGTCTATCCCATCGCTGAAGTAAAGAGTATTAGGCCCAACGACTAATCCTGAAGGTCGTTCTGTTGCCCGTTGCGAAATAATGTTTGAAAACTCTGTATAGCCAGTTTATATATATTCTGTATAGTAATCCAATCGATTTTTTGCAGAACCTTTTCGCCTGTTTCGCGAATCGAACGCCGGTCCCGAATTACACTAGAGATAAATAATTACTGGCGAAATATTTGGTAGTGTTGATACGTGACTTTGTCCCATCTCTGAAGCAAGAGTATTTAGCCCAATGGCTAATTCTGAAGGTCGTCCAGTTGCCCTTTGCGAAATAATAGAGAAAAACTTTACTTGTAGCACGTCCCATCGACTTTGGAGAAGCTTTTCGCCAGTTTCCCGAATCGTACTCCTGCCGCGAATCACACCATCGATAAATAATTACTGACAAAATTAGGTAGCTCCACAAAAATTTGCCGAAAAAAATCGATTTTCTTTCCGATTTTTACAGCGTGTATGAAAACTTGACAAACCACTGCAGTCTCGAAAATACAGTCAAAAGCCACAAATTCTGTATATAGCCGCTAAACGGCAGCACCAGCGCAACGATATTTGTGTGCTATGCGGGGCAGTCCCCCAAAACCCACAGGGGGAGCTTTATATTATAAAACCTGCCAACTACGACCATATTTACGGCGAATCTCGTCTAGCCCAGTCGTTATTGCAACCGACTGCGGTGCCGGCGGTCCTGGGTTCGATTCCCGGTGCAGGCCCTCATTTATTTGGATTCAGGGGCACTGGTGAAAATGTGCCCTTATATTTGTGGTTCAGTTAATGACTTAATCCCATTCAGTGTTTAAATAATAGGAAATTTAACGGTTTATTCGTTCAATCCGTTTTGCATTCTAGGAAAAATTTCAGTCCACAACATTAATAACAGTAATTTTGCACAAGTTGACTATTTTGAAATTGTGTTTCTATCCTTTAAAATAAGAAGCCGGAAATCTTGATGAATGGAAAATTAGGTAAGAATGATAAATATAAATGCAATTGGATTGTAGTATTTCGTTTTCTTGAACCGTTAAGTCAGCGCCCGCTACCAGGAAAAACTGATCACCAACCGCCAGACCGCCATTGACTCCGCAATGATAATATCTACACATGCGTCGAGCATGTGTAGATATTATCATTGCGGAGCTGGGAAAAATGGTTGGACCGTCGCATATCCGCATATTACTTCCCGCAAAGAATATCTTCGTATTTCATCCTTATGCGGCTTTGAGATTACAAGATTAAAATTCGTAACGGTTATGGGCTTTCCAATGCTCACAAAGAAACCGCAGAGGATGTCAGAATTCTCTAGGAACAGCTAGCGGCATATACAAGCGTACATGAATGGTCCCCCTGTACAAATCCAGCCTTGGGGCGTCATTTGAAGCCAAGAAAACCAATGCAAAAATATTTCAAAAACTGAAAATACATTCCTTCTTTTAGTGAATAATTTTAATTTGTGATTTTCGTAATCGTTTGGTGATAACTAATTAGTAACAACTTTTCATAACCATTCTTTCGTAGGCAATTCCTGAAAGGAACCAAGGTCAAAACGTCCACCGAAATATCCAAAACGATTTGACATCACTGCTTATTGGCATTTCAAATTTTTCCGAAGTACAGTAGAGTCTCGCTAATCCGAACTAAAGAAAACCAAGCCTGTTCGGATTAACTAAAAATTCGGATTACCG
>JAUJYS010003714.1:0-12761 GCA_033995665.1 Melogona broelemanni | reverse complement strand
AGTTCGTCTCTTTCCCGGCGCTGCACCGGACCTCGTCCCTCCCAGAACCAGTTCCTCAAAAATTAAAAGGAACCTTGGCGTTCCGAAGTTCCTGAAAAAAGGAACCAGTTCCTAGGAAAGGATTTTTTCTGTTCCGTTCCAAGCCAACACTGGCCTTCATCTTAATCTTTGATAAATATCTAATACAGAAAGGCAGCGCAAATATATTAAAGAAAAAATAATTGACTTTTCCTTGTAACTCAATGTCTTTGATAAATCCTAAATACTTCTAACTAAAAATTAATAAATAATTTAGCAGGAACACGTTCCCAGTTTCTATTTTTGTTATTTGCACCTGTAGCTACAAATGTTTGTTCATGTCAAAATCTATTGATATCTTCGAGCGCTGCACTAAGATGTCTTAATCTTAACCTTTGATAAACATCTCGCACAGAAAAAACACGTCAATGTAATTAAAAGAAAAAGTGCTTGACTTACCGCGTGCGGAATCTCCTTGTAGTTCAATCCATCCAGGTAGGCAGATACGTCCCCTGGTTTAGTGATGACGTCACCGTGTTGCGGTTCCAACCAGCATTCGGTGATGAGTTGGAGTTCGCCGTCCTGTTCACCTGATTCACCACCTTCAGATTCCATGTCCTCCTCAGAGAAGCTGGACAACAAAATGAAATTATAGTTAGCTCTCTAGTTCAAGTGTTCGGTGGGATTTAAAAAAAAATCTGTGAACTCTATTGGTCAGGGTTATTAGAATCCTGGCAAAATAAAAACATATCAAGCATTTTTTTTATAGGTCAAAGAAGTTCATTAACTGAAAGTTTGGATTAAAAACATGAGCCCATATTATAAAGTACAAAAAAATCCTTGATGCATAAACAAAAGGTGATTCTGCTCTTTGTTTTCCTCCCCATGGATTGGTGGCAATTTCATGATGAAATGGAGAAATTCCACTCACTGAGTGAATATGACTGACTGCAGTAGATTTTGTACCCTTCGTGTTGCGTAGGCAATATGTGAGAGGCACATTTTCACCACTACCCAGGATAACGAATAAACGAGAGCCTGCGCCTGGAATCGAACCCGGACCACCCGCTCAGCAGTCAAAATGTAAAATATTTAAAATAAATTTTATTTAAAAAAAATAATCGATAGGAACCATAGCAACACAGTCAAGTAAATGAACCTAGAAATTATGAAAGTTAAACATTTATTTTTACTGAAAGTTAAAATTTTTGAGCGTGCAGAGAAATCTGACAAAGAAATCACATAAATTATCTTTGAAAAATATTCTCAGTCACTCTGACATAAACAAACAATTTTCACTTGCAAACTGCTCAAATCATGACCAAATACTTAATAATTAATAAGAAAGTCGAATTTTTTTAAAGTTACTCCACCTGTCACGTGTTTTGGCAGTCGAGTGTGGTGGGAACATGACGTACTGCACCACGCATGGATAAATTTCACCGTCACCGCGACTCTCTTCACCAGGACCAATACTCTTTGGAATCTACAAAAATAAAAATATTTATTAACATCCATTTCAACAATTACCAATAAAGTTCCTTTCTTACAAACAGTAAAATTTTCAATTAAAATAAATGGCGCTTACAAAATTTTCCATTTCAAAGACATCATTTTCCATTACCAAGGAACCGACCTGGTAACTTACCCAGTTTTTTATTTTAAATTCACTGCAGTGAATATTTATTTTTTTTTTTTTTATTCCGGATCATTATTTATTCACCGGATCATCGGAGTTATTGTACCCCTCGCGTCGCTGCGGCGATATATGAGGGACACATTCCAGTACCACAGAATCGAATAAACGAAAGCCTGCGCCGGGAATCGAACCCGGGACCACCCGCTTAGTAGTCTATGAACATAGCCACTGAACCACGGAGGCCGCACGATATCAATATGACTGCAGGGGGCACATTTTCACCAATACCCCAGGATCGAATAAACGAGAGACTGCGCCGAATCGAACTCGCGACCACCAGAACCGCAGTCGGTTATAGGCTTGTTACTTAGGTTGGATTTTTTAACGTTTACCTCACAACGTACAACCACGGTTCCCAGTTTTGGCAACATAAACGAAAATAAAATCACTTTTTAGCTACCCTTTTAACAGTTTCAAATAAAATCATTAATCATTTAAAAAGAAAATCATTTTTAGCTACCCTTTCAACAACTGTCAATACACTTTTGTTTCTTCCAATGGTCACGTTTTCGTTTCATATTAAAAAGCACTATTAAAGTTTCCATTTCAAAGACACCTCACCAAGGAGTCAACAAGATAATTTTTCTTAGTTATTGGTTTGGTACCTATGTAAGGTTCTTTAACGTGTACCTCAGTACGTACACGAGCGGTTCCCAGTTTTCGCAACATGAACGAAAAACACAGCAAGTGAGAATAGATTAATTACCTGTATGCCAATTTCCAACACCATGTTGATCATTCCGGAGTTCGAGTGAGCAAAATGGAAGCCCCTTCCCAAACGAAGTCTAAACGAAAAAGACAAACAACCAACATAATCAAGTAACAAGATTAAGCAAAAATTTTAAAAATTAAGCGAAAAATCGCCCTGAAAAACTAGAAGCATATTTCCAAGTCTCAATAAAAATTAAACTTTTAAAAATTGTGCGAAAAATCGCCGTGAAAAATTCAACGAAATGACAACCAAACGACGACTACTAAAATCGAAATTTTACAAATTGTGCGAAAAATCGTCATGAAAAAATTAAAGCCTCTTAAAAATCAAACTTAAAATTGAACACTTTTCACCAGTTGTACATAAAACCATCGCTTCGGTCACAGAATGTCGCTTGTAGAACATCAAATACACCTCGTCGCAGTTTTTAAGACATCCAAAAATTCAAATTAAAACAGGCCCAGCTATGTTCTCAAACGCACCCAGGTAGCGCCCAACAAACACATCTCTAATTTTTTCGCAGAGTCGTAACACAATCCGAATAGCACACACGGAAGAATAAAGCTGATGTTGACTTACTTGACTAAAGTGGACAGAACCCTTTCCAGCGACTTGAGCGAGATGGGTGACGCTCGGCTATTCTGCGACGACCACACCCACCGCTGGTGATACAGGTAACAGCCCAAGGTGCCGAACATACTGATGGCCTTACGGGGTGGCACGGTCAGGGGGGAGTAACGGAGACTAGACGGACTGATCAGACGTTGGATACGGTTGCCGTAATCGGTGGGGGTGCGTTCGTACCTGATGGAAAGATGACGTGGAAAGAGAATGTGTTGGGTAGGAACGGAACTTCTAGTTCCTTTTTTCGGTAAGTTAGGAATGCCTAGCTTCCTTTTAATTTTTGAGGAACTGGAACTCGTTCCTTTTCAAAAGGCACGAATCCATCACTGGTAGTAAAATAGGAGGACTAATTGGTGTCCCGGGTTCGAGGCCAGGCGCAAGCTCCTTTTTATCAAAATGGCAATCAATGATTGTGCACCCCTAAACGTTTTAGCATTTGCGGAGGGCCGTGTTGGGTACATTCCTTTTCAGAAGGAACAATAATGATAATAATTACTGAAGACTGACCAAATCAAAAACGCGCACTGCGCTAATATTTATATTTTATACATAAACAAAAACAGAAATATTTTTTATGCATAATTTTTATACACAAACAGAAATATTTTTTATACATTAACAAAAACAAAATAAATTTACAAACGTAACAAATTCACAATAGGCTGTACGACTACGACTTGACAATTCTTGGCATACCTAATGAGAATCTTTTCCACTGGCTTCTTGAGCTCCTTGCAACATTTAACGTCTTGCGTGATCTTGCCGCCGTTGGCCATTTCCCTATTCGAGTCTTGAACGGAGGCAGAATGACGATCGCGACCATTCTTACGAGTGACCGCCGATTGGGGGCGGTAGTGACACGAAATACTCAGAATCTTCTCTCGCAGTTGGGCAACAATCTAGTCCAGGAGACAACACAAACAAATATAAAGAAATAAAACAATTTCGTAGTTTGTTTTATTGATCAGACGATTCACATCTACTGCAACCATGTGAAATTGTTTCCTCAAACCTTGTGTCTTTCGTGACTAGGTGTTCCTCCCAAGAAGGCCAGACGAATGACCATGCAAGGGGCTTTGTAGGCGATGCGAATGATGTAGAAATTGATTGGCGGCTTATCAGTTTCCCTAGAAACAATAGTCAGAATATTTTAAAAGACTTGCACCCCGGAATCGAATAAACGATAATCTGTACCGGGAATCGAACCCGGGACCTAAGTACCACCAACCAACCCAACTACTAAGAGACATTGCCATTTTATAGAATAAATCATTAAACAAAATAAAGAAGAAAAAAATGGAATTCCTGTTAAGAAAGCGGATGACAGAAATTATCATATTTTCATCTTATTGAAACCGTCGGAATATTCAAAGAAAAAGGTAAAGAACAAACGGAAAAAGTAAATTGATATAGAATAATTTTTTTAAATAAAATTTTAAAATAGGTGATAGGAAAGTGAGTATTAACCCGAACATAAACTTGATGAAGGTGTGATTCTCGGCCAACACGAAGGAGCTCCACTCGGTCAACAGGGCATTGAGCGCCGTGAGAGCCTGACGACACTGGACAGTCTGATAGCGTTCGCTCGAATTGGGCAGGTGGAGATGTTTGGGCAAGGGATGATCGTGGGTCAGCAGGATGCCGATACGGTGCGTGTGCATCCACTTCTGCCTGTAAAGCCAAACAAGAGCTGTCTAATTAAATCGACACGAAATAAACGACGAACGAAATGCAATCAATAAGATAAAAATCCCTTCTCACCAAATATTGACATCTATCCTACAAATTGGATCCCAGAACTCGGGAAACTTGTTGCACTGCATCTCCCTAAAATAAATAAAAATAAAATAAAAATGAGACATCTGGGGAGAAGAAATTGTACATTAGGGGAGGAAAAATTGATACATAGACATACATAGGTGCTCATTTTCCGAAATCATTAAAAAAAATAAACGATAGCCAATATCTTATTAAAATTAGGTGAAAAAATGCACTAAACATTCCGGAGCATCGTGCAATTTTCCGAATTCGAATTAGAAATTGCAATTGCTAAAAATTCAAAGGCTTTGGCCTTTGAAGTCAAAAAGGACAATGTTAAAGCACATATGCAAGCGATTGCCAACTCACCCAGCGCATGTAACGGGATGGGAGGAACCTGGATGTAAGTAGAAGAGGGGAACACCGCTGCGAACACTGTCCGGGATCGTGTAGAAGGCAGGATTGGCAGCGAAGTTGTGCAGGTGACACAGGACGGCATCAGACTCACCCACGCTGAAAAAACAAATATTAACATTCGCGCATTTTGTACTTGGTGGGAGAAATTTGCTGGCTAAAACTGTAAATTGGAAAATATGTTTAGAAACATCGCTGAGAAATAGACCTCGAAGAAAATAATTATTAAAAACAAAATTATCAAATGTTTAAAACCACTCTCGGTTCCCTGTACGCATTTCATCGTCAACTAACTTTATTTTTGAAATATTTGATAATTTTATTTCTAGTTCTACAATGTTTGCCGGGTGAACCTGATAAATTAAACGCACTATTTTACCTCTGTATAGTCTCGTAAATTTTCTTGACTACGTTGCAGCGGTAGATACTCTTAAGCGGCTTCTTGGTCGTGCATGAAAAGTCGTGCAGGAATTCGTAGCCGCCCTCGATTACAACCTTATAGCGGCACCTGGAAAATACAGAAGGTTAGCACAACCTCCAACAAAGGCGTCAACGATAAAAAGCGACAACACGCCTAGGCGTCAATGCGCTTAGACGTTAAGTCTGTTAGGAGACAATGGGCTAAGGCGACATTTTTTAATAACCTTTTGCGGGAAAGAGGATGTTTGCATGGTGGGAGGTTGGGAATTGTTTTTCATTTCTAACGCCTTAGGCCGGCTTTTTTGACGCCCGAGGTCAATGTCGCCTTTTGAATTTGACGTTTTAGGTGTTCGAACATTGACGCCTTGGAAACTTGACGCGTCCCCGTGTTAACCTGTGCTATAGCCTGCATGAAAATCTATTAATTCTAAATACTTATTGAATGAATAAATAATATTTTATAAATTCTTTGAACATTTACCTTTAATTTTACGTTTGTATGACGAAGTATAAGGGAGTAAAATTATTATACAGAGTATATATTTTATTTTCATTTGGATTCGTGTAACTAGGTTTTGTCTAAGGTTTGCCATTTTCTTTTTAGTATTTAAGTTTTCTAGCGTCATGAGGCACCCAGTCCAGTTACAAAAAAAAAAAAAAAAAAACAAGAACAAAAAAAATAAATGCGAGGCACATTTCGGGTATTTTATTTAACACAAAAATGAATCATAATTTTTTAATAATCTGCCACCCTCCGAATTAATGGAACATTCGCCATCTAAAAGTTGACGTTCCCGTTACCGTATCCTTTCAATGGTCATGGATATCAATTATTATTTATTAAATATCACTTCAGCTACTGGGTCCCAGGACAAAGTCCACGAGGGGGCGAAAATTGATTCAATCTGGGAAGGACATCGACCACATATCTGCGCGACTTTCCTTCGTCTTTTTTTTTATAGTTTCCTTCTTTCTTTTTTATAGTAAACATTCAAATCTATAATTTAAGTTATATTTACGACATGTTGTAAATTAGTTATGTACATTCGCGTTCTTTATTAAACAAGATACATAAGTTAATATTCTGCTTGAGTGTCTGGTGCCGTCTCGTCTGCCGTTCGTCATGGTCAAGGATAAAAAAAACAATTCTCTCAAGTAAATTACAATTACAATCTCTACCCGCAAGCAGCCCCTTGGGAGGGGGTTGAGGACGGCAAGGAATAATAATAGAACTAAATACCTATGGCGGGAATCAAATGACCTGTTTCCGAAGTTAATTTATTTATTCTAACATCACCCCTACCTGTTGCGATTGAGGAATACCCTCGAATCGAATCTTGCGATTGGGGATATGCTTCAATCCGTGACCATGTGAATATGTTAATTAATCAAGTTATATTTATTATCAATTAACCTTCACCCACACCGCGATTCGCGACCCAGGTTTTCAGAACACAATCTGATTCCGGTATCCGAATCCGTGACAGATTTATGATACATCACCTAACTAACTGAACTATCGGTCCCGTCAAGATTAAATATGTAGCGTTCGATTGATTTCTACTCACGAGGAACTTTCGAGAGGCCAGGCGGAGGTCACTGAGTAGATCATGCTGACTCCTTGTTGCCAGGGCAGCAACAGCGTCACCTCAATATGGTCGTTATCTGGAGAGGAACAAACGATGACATGTCAAGATAAATCAAAAATAATTTTTATAAAAAATATTCTGGTCACACGAGTGTTTTATAAATATTATAAAAAATAATTTAAAAAAATGTATTATGATCACACGTATGTTACTGTCGTTGGCAGACAGACGGAGTCAAAATCAATGACGAGGGATATCCATGATCGCGGGTTCAATTCCCAACCGAAACATCTGCGAATTTTTCGATCAGATATTTTTTTTAAATGCGTCTTCGTCGAAAATACTAACTCATCACCCAGTCACTGTTGCAACCGCATGCGGTGCGACAACTCCGGGTTCGATTCCCGGCTCGGGTTCTCGTTTTTTCGATTCCTGGTTCTACTGGTGAGAATATATCCCTCACATGTCGCCAGAAGAGTAGAGAATCTCCTATATGATAATCACAACAGCGATAGGAAACAACAAGAAAGTAAAGCCATTGAATCCGAGATCTTTACAAATGATTAAAAAAATATCAGACGACACAAAAAATATGTGCAGGTACCTGGAAAGACGATGTCCCGAATGCAATAACCCTCTCGCAGACGACAAAAAATTAAGGTAGAGAGGGAAGCGGAGATAGTCTTTTCCGATTGAAGTCTTCGTTCCACCTTAAGGTCCTGAATTGGCGAGAAATGGCCGCTGCACGGAATAATAAACAATTATAGCGTTTTATTTTCAGTTAATTAAAAAATATTTACAATGATAATTAAACGACATCTCATTCGACCTTTCCGGCTGACACAAAAAACGTTCATAGGGCTCCGTAACAGAAAAAAACGACTCGTTATACAGTCGTCGGGCAAACGGAAAAAAAACAACGAACGGGTTCCTTTTCCTCGAAACCATCTCATATGTGCTTTCCTCATACCTATAGGTGGTGGAACTTCCGAATCGACCATTCCGACTCTCGATCAGGTTGGTCTTCAAGGAGTGTGGATCCCACTGGAAACTCCAGCAGAGAAACGATTGATGGTAGACGTTCATCCCAACACCCGTTTTGGCATCTTCCCCCTGCAAAAGCTGGAACTGAAACATATTTGGTTAACATTTGGAACGAGTCTGGTCACTCTGGTGGACGACGCAAAATTAATGTTCTTAAGAGCAACTTAGAATATCACATTTATTTTTGAACGTTATATTGCAGATAAACGCTCTTATATTTTCGATAACGCTAGGCGTTTTTAATTTATCTTTAGTGTTTTTCATCTTTGACGATTTAGAACTATGGCATTTAAAAAAAATCTTTGATGCTTGTTAATATCTTTTAAATTTTCCATCTTTGAATCTTTTTGATCTAAGGCATTTTTGTAATCGTTGATGTTTTTTAATCATTTACATTTTTCATATTTGACGATTTTGATCCATGGCATTTTTTATCTTTGATGCTTTTTATTCTTTTAAATTTTTAATTGTTGACGCTTTTGGTCTATGACATTTTTTTTATCTCTGATGCTTTTTAAATTTCTAAATTTTTGATCTTACACGTTTTTGATCGTTGAATTTTTTTTCAACCTTAAACGCTTCTAATCTTTGGCGTATTTCATTTTTGACGCTATTAATCTTCGGCGTTTTTAATTAATGACATATTCCACATGTAACTTTTTTAATAATTAACGCTATTCCCAAGTAATATTTTTGCCCAGTTGCCGTTTCCGCTGCGTGTCACTTACCAATTCTCCCGTCTGTGGTATGTAAGCGCCATAGGTGGCCACGGCGATGAACTTCATGAGATCCGGATAGGAGGAGTACCCCCAACAGCAGCTGGGGTTCTCCGCGCTGCTCACGTCCAGGAAGGAGCAGGAGATGGTGCTGTTGCGCAGCTGGGCCAACAAAGAGTGGAAGGTGGTCACGTCAGGCACACTGACGATGCCGTCCGTTACCACGATCACACCTAAGACACGCACACAAATGTAAGACACACATGAGACAGAAACAAAAATACGACACATAAGAAACACAAAAATATGGATCTTTTGCAGGACACCACTTAAATCAAATTAAAAAATATCAGATTGAGAAAGTACTGTTGTGCCCCACGTGTCGTCTCAGAACCCCTACCCTCGATCCCCCGACACCTGGTGACTTGTTGGCAGAATACAGAAGTGGTTTATCATTGCCCTCCCCCGCGCAGTACCACCACCACCCAATATCCAACGATTGACTACACCAGGAATCGAACCCAAAACCCACTGGTCAGCGAGCGAGCACGCTCACCACTCGGCAAGAAAGTATAGATAGTTCAAATATGAATGTCACGACAAAAATCGAATTGAAAAAAAAAACTAGATAAATAGAATATTGGCAACTTAAATGTGAGTATCTCGACAAAAATCCAATTTTAAAACACAAGACAAAGAAAATATTGGCAATTTAAATGTGAATTCGACCACTATAATTTAATTTTAAGTTGACCTGATCGAAAAAATACAGATAATTTTATGGGATATCATCACTAAAATCGAATTTAACCAATAACCCCAATAAACCAAAGACAATAAAAATAATTAATTGTGGGACAGCCAACACTAAATCGAAGTTCAAAAACCCAGCTTCAGAAAAATCTATTAATTGAAATGTGAATATCACCACAGTCAATGTCACATTAGCACGAATATGAAATAAGACCTACTCGCACTACTGTTAGAGGGCAGCAACTGCAACGCCAGAATCCCATAGCGAACCAGATCGACAAAACTGGTTTCCGGGTAGGTGGCTGACATCTGGGGCGAAGATCCATTGCTACCACCACTCAAATCCACCTCCATTTCCATGCCCACGGATAAGTTGAGGGGGTAGTCGAACGAGGCCTGGAAAAACCACCAAACAAAATTAAAAACACTTTATTTAAACTGTTCTTAAGAGGGCTTACCAACGATTATCTGTCCCTTCTAAGTAGAGATCTTTACCGTGAAAAGACCGAGAACGTTCCTCGTTCCTTCATAAAAGGAAAGGAACGATGACGTTCCTCGTTCCTTCATAAAAGGAAAGGAACGATGACGTTCCTTGTTCCTGTTCCAAATTCAATTAAAAAATAAATTAAGAAAAATAGAGTTCAGTGCGGCAGTCAAATCATTTTTTTAACGCAATTTTCGAACTAATTTCAACGACAAATACCTGTCGCCATATTTCCCGACTAATTATTTGTGTATTTCAAAAGGATTTAACCTTTTTAGTCATAGAAACAAATAATTCTTCGCAGTTCATCGAGCGCGTCGCCATTTTCTGTTGTATATAATGGAACGCTCTAAAACATTAGACGTTCCTCAAAAAAGACAAGAGGACGTTCAAACGTTCCTTTGTAGAAATAGGAACGAGTCAAATTGTTCCTTCGAAACAGACGTTCCTACCCAACACTGGATACAGGTACGGTTCCTACATCTTTACGCCCATTCCCAAGGAAGACTTGCGTACGAATTTCTCTTGCCCGATAGGTGGTCCGGAGGTCTCACGTTCGGGAATCAAGCCCGAGATATCCGGTGAATTAGTACAACAAGCTTACCATTACGCCACACCGTCACAAGTTTTGTAATTAGTAAATGGTTTTCGTAATTATTGGTGGTGGTGGTGGTGGGGATAGGCGCAATTTGATCTAAACCGCCCAGGGAGCAAGGAAAACTCACCTGCTGCCGTATGCCATGTGGATGTCGGTTGCCATTGGTTTTGTTGGCATGTGCGCTGGCGTTCTTTGCCAGGCAGTCTTCCACAGAGTTCAATTTCTCGTTCAGAACCGTCAGGAAGTTGTTGACGTTTTTGGCGGTCAACAGCCAACCCTGAACCAGCACCTGAAAAAGGTTCATAAAAACGTAAACACACAGATAGTTTCACAATCGAATTAATAATCAAGACATGGAATCGGCCGACGTTCGGACCACATATGGCAGATTTATTGCTGTACAACGTAATCGATCCGTTTTCCTTCTACAGATTTCGTGGTCGAGGTCTCGAGGTCAACTCGAGGCCAACTTACCAGTTGATTGGGAATGATAAAGGATGAGGTGTGGGCTATGATGGTGACGTAAAGCTGCGGAGAAAATTTCATGGTGCTGCCAGGAACGGTGAACTGGAATGGGCAAAAATAACTATTAGGACATAATTGTTTATTTTTTATTGAAGTTGCTACTGAAAAGTTTCCCTGAAATCGTAAGTAAAAAAATCAAAGTGTCCCTGAATTTGATTGAATTAGTCGCCAGACATTTCCAAGCAAGTATAAATTCTTAAATACGTTTTTTAAAAGATTCTTCATGACAATTTAAGACGAAAAAATTCTTAAAGATGATTTCTAAAAGGCATACCTTTTTGGTTACTGTCTCAAGACACTTGCGTAGAGAAAGAACCATTCGATCGTACATGACTTCTCCGTAAAATGCATCCTGTAACCATAGCCATGTTCAATTACAAATAAGTAATTACATAAAAAATCCAAACACTTTTTTAATTCACAATCACTGTAATGAATAGCATTGCACAACGTTCTGTACACCAAACTGTGTTCCACACTTACCACTGTCATGACAGACGGGCTGAGATCCAGACAGAACACCAGCCGGTATCTTCGTGCCAGGAAGGTGACAGCCGTGCTCGGTAGCACCTTGTACCGGAAGCTGGTGGCGACCTCTGGGTTCCATTCGGGTGGAGGATCCTTGGGGACGACGGACACAACTCCGATTTCCTCCTCAAACTCTTCCTGAAAAGGAATCAGGAAATTGAAAAACAATTAAGATTCGTTTAGGTAAAGTTCGACTGAACTGTTGTTGAAAGAAAATTAGACGGACCGGGATTCGATCTCAGAACACAATCTGATTTCTGAATCGAATCTTCCCGAATCTAGCCAGATTTATGATCTGACCCTAACCTTCCGGAACGAGCCACCGTGTCGTTAGTGCTATTTAAACTTGCTCATCCGGTTTTTTTTTATTCCGGATCACTGTAGTGAGCACTACAGGAGGTTATTGCATCCCTCGTGTCGCTGTAGCAATGTGTGAGGGGCACATTCCAGTACCACAGGATCGAATAAATGAAAGTCTGCGCCGGGAATCGAACCCGGGACCACCCGCTTAGTAGACTGTGACCATATCCACTGATCCACGGGAGCCGAATTTTCCCTTCCTCCCTCTGAAACTAGCTGTTTTTGTTAACCTGATCCAGAAGATTCAGTCTCTAACATGTCCGCTTTGAACCGGTTTCTTCGCCGCGTCTTTTCCTACGATCTACCTAAGCGTATAAGACTGCCCGTCTTATACGCCGTGCGTCTAATCCTAGCGCTCGTCATCCTACGTACGTACCGATGGTTCAGTGGGTATCGCAACGTCCTACGAAGCGGACGGTCCCGGGTTCGATTCCCGGCGCAAGCTTTCGTTTATTCGTTAGCCTGGGGCACTGGCGTCACCCCTGAGCTTCCATTAGGGAGTCCAGAGCTTAGGGGTGG
>JAUJYS010003713.1:0-12762 GCA_033995665.1 Melogona broelemanni | reverse complement strand
CTCACATATCTCTATAGAGACACGAGGGTGCAGTATTCCTGTAGTGCACTAGGCGCTACGGTGAATTAAAAAAAAAACAAAAAAAAAACAATATTAATTAGGAATTAGGAAGTGGGATCCGTTTCGCCTTGGATCTAAGGAGGGAACAGCTGCCACGCAAAGCATAATAATGCACACAAGCACGCAAGAGAGGAGAATCTTCCTTTACTTTTTTTGTCGATTACGTAGTTGCTATGCAGCGGAAAGCGTGGATGGAACCAGAGGTTTGGGTAGAACGTAACTGAAAAGAAGAAAAAAAATATATATCTAAGACTAAAAATAATTTAGATTTCGAATGAAGTTGTCCTCACATTTCTTGAGATATTTTTCGGCGGACTGAGCGCCACTACCGGCAACAATTGTGCCGAATGTGTCACCTGGTGAAAAACCGCAGCGTTCATTGGGGCAAGGGTATTGTTTCATAAACTTTTATTTCAAACTTTTTTATTGTCGACGTTCATGTCGCATAGAGAGAGGTATCGTATGTTTGTGCAGAACACAAACATACGATATCTATCCTTTTCGCACATTCAAACTTGTTACATAGTAGAGAGCTACTCAAGCAAAGTAGCTGTGATGCTGCTGCTGTTGCTGGCGGTGGGTGAGTTGGAGGGGACTAGATAAAGGAGGGAGAAAAGAAATAAAAAAAGAATACTTTGTTGGTGTTGCTTGTGCTCGATGGCGTCGTCGCCGTCGCCGTCGTGCAAGCGGGGCATCTTTTCTTTCTCTTTCAGTCGAGAAGCGTGTCACTAAGTCAATGAACTCCGGTGACATAGGTTTGAAATATAGAACATTTGGTTGCGCAGAAAGCAGCTAACTAACTTTGATCGGCCAGCTCTAACCGACTGGCGGAGGAGGGATTTGGATGGGCGATAGTAAAAATATATCATCGAATTTTCTTTTATTTGAAAGTATCGCTATTTTCTCAAAAACGTACATAATTCAGCTCACAGTCGCCAACTTAAGAACAGGATTAAATCCAAGCGAGCTTGTATTGTTTCTGTTTACATTGTGCCAAAAGCTGATGTTAGCGAAAATATCGTCTCGTGGTGATTATTGGGCGAATGTCTCCGCCATCGACTATTTTAAATCAGATATCAACTGATGGATGTACATGGGGAAAGTCGCGTTTGACATGCCACTTTATTCCTCTCTTTTCCCCCATGTAGTTCGTTGGCACCGTCGCAATCGTAAGTGGAACCCGAGGTTCAAAAAGATCGAATTGACGTCATTTAGTCATAATCAGTAATTAGTGACAATATCGATAGTTTCGGTACCACCTCCCATATCTGCACGCGCGCCACTGCGATGAAAAAAAGAAAGAAAAAAAAGCCTCCTCTTACACCGAACGGATCTCTTTCTCTCCCTCCGGTCATTGGCGGTCGCGTAGCGGGAACAGTTTTGCGTGCCAGTCCCGCTAGATTTCGCGATATTGGGAGCATGCTGCGCAGGGAGGGCGATAGAGCGAGCTGGCTGACTGACTGACCGGCGCCCGTTTTGCGGTTTGGACTGCGGTTCGCGGTCCAGATGGAGCAATCCATCTGCGGATTAATCAGACCCTTGCCTGGGCTGATATTAATTGTTGAAAGAGGGTAGGCCTTAATTCGTTAGGGTGCCCGTCGAATTGAACGGGCGATTCAACGGATGGTAGGGGCTGCACTATGCAATTAAATTGATACAATTTTGTCGGTATTTTTTCTTTTTTTACTTTGTTAGTAAAAATCCACATTTTACCGCATCATTTCAATTCCAACTAGTTCGAATTTTTTGTAGTTGACTTTCAATTTTATATCAATCGTTTGTCGCCCGTAAAAAATAAATCCTGAAGTAACCTCTTTGCTATTCGTGAATGAAGTAGTTAAACTCTACGTGAAGTAAAATTACAGGGTATTAAATATTAGTTATTTGCATGATTATAAAAGTAGAAAATAAATAGACGAACAGATAGTCGCAGTGTCATTATTACAACTAAAAGCATATTTTGGCGAAAGCATTTTCTACGCTTCTTGGTGTTAGTTGAGGTCAAACGACGCACATCTTGATCATGATGACCATAGGTGGAGTCACGATTTTAAACACAATGTTTTGACAACTTTCTTCCCCTCCCTAGACAGTCAGCAACTCTTGACCACACTTTTGTTGTACAAGCCCACAATCACATGGTACCATGTACTTGTATTTATTTGTTTCTTTTATTCGTACACGAGCAATTGTACCGCTCTGCTGGCTCGTCCAGTTATTCATTTGAGAGAAAGCGATAGCAACTAGCAAGACGTGGCCAGAGCCAGAGTCGCGTGATAGGAGGAGGGGGTGAAACTAACTCGACCGCTCGCTTGAATAATTCGAAAATTATCGGCATCGTGAAACCCGGGTTACAAGTTGGGACACGATTTATCGCGCTCACTGACAAGGAATTATTAATCGTTGCCACAACGCCGTTGTCCACGGACTCACATGGTTCTGTTGCGTTGCAGATGTGTTTATTTTGTGCGTACGTTGTGTACGAGCAAGTACATGTATATACAATGCCTCTCAAGTACTGTAGAATTTATTTCTATTCTCATTCGTTATTTATGAGAAATTCCACGTCCTATGCAATTAAATTAATATTTTAATTTTTTCCGTATTCGGCTGACGACAGTTGTGTCCCATGTTATTTCAGACACATTAAGCAAAGCTACAAATTTCATAATGACATCTATTGCTATTTATTTTGAAAATATATATTTTGAGTTCCAAAGGCTAAACTGAAGATGTAACTAAAATAGAATAGTCATATTTTTTTGATGACTATTGGCGCTCCGAGTTCGGGGGGCTGGTGAAATTTGGGGGCGGGACGCGGGGGCGCGAGAATTTCGGGTGGGCTGGGTGAACGACCTCCTAATCTCGCGCATGCGCAAACGACACCTACTACAGCGCCACCGCTGCCGTTGCTGTGTCCGGGATTTTGCGCAATCTCTCGTAACTGGCGCGAGCGCGATCGGAGAAGCAGGCAACAGTGATGCCAGACAGTTAAAACATTGTGCACCGCACCACCACCACCAGCTGACGAGGGGTGTCCTTCGGCGGCGAGCTCGACTTTTTCTCTCTTTTTGTGGGTTTAATTATTTTACGCTCCCCCTCATTTGGAATGTCAAGTTCACCGTGGGGCAAAAAATATCTTCCTTTCAAGGCTCTCCCTTTTTCATCTTACACGATCCATCCATCCCCTCACTGGAGCGATTTGCCTCCAAGTGACGTAATGCCATTTTCCACCCCTCTTCCATTTGGATTTTACCCTCTGGAAAGCATTCATTTAAGTAGTTTTCCAGTTTTTGGGTCGCTGTTTACCCAGTTTCTTTGTTTCGTGTACCACTTTCTTTGTAGTGTGAGCAGATTCATCGATTCTACGAGGTTTGAAGAAAACATTATTTGTTCGAATTATTTCTCGAAACGAGTAAAAATTAATATTTTTAGTAGAGAAGATTTTGTAAAGTAAAATAAATTGCCTGATTTCTTTGTTCTCAATTTCCCAAACGCTTGTTTGGATTTACGCCGCTCTGTACATTCTCCTAATACGATGCCCCATAAGATGGCAATCACTCAATGCATGGTGCCATGCGGCACATGGCGAAAAGCACTCGCAAATACCGACAGGCGTTACCAAGGAATTCGCAGACTTGCTGCTTATATCCGTTGAGCTACCCACGAAGAAACGTACCTTTTTTTTTCAATTCTTTAAGTTTAAATGCTGAATGTCATTTTCTAAATTTAGAAATTTGACTGTGTGTTGTGCAGTGTTATCGAAACAGATGGCCAGCACTTTTTATCAGTTGGCCCACAAATATCGCAGCGATATAAATTTAACAAAACAATCAATTATGGACTTTAATCTTTGTTTATCATGATGCGGGTGAACGATGTCCAAAAACTCTGGATGCTCTTAAACGGTCATGTGTGCGGGGCTCACCGCTGGCTGAAGGTGACCCAATGTTTCCCGGCGTTATTAGTGTCATTAGGCGCTACGGTGATTAAAAAAAAAAAGTGACTTTTGCAAACAGCCGCTACAAAGCCACTACAAAATTATTATTATTTTTTTCGTTATGTTCCTGTATTGTGATGCGATTCGGCGGGCTTGTTAGCGCTTTCGCATTGATTGACTGGATAATATGGTGTCACGGAATCTGGCCCAGCGTACTTGAATTCCGTAAAGAATACCAGCTCTGGTGGTGGCTTCAATCTCAACCAATTTCTCCACCTGAATACAAAAGCGTGTATTAAATAGAGACTGATCCTTTTGTCAACCCGTCAAAAAAGGTCTCCACCCAAAACAAGCTATAAAAATGCAGGCAACAATGGTTTTTACGTAATAGTAACAGAGCGTTTGACGGTGGTCGCGAATCGTCAAAAAAATAAAGGTTGCAATCGAAAATCATTATAAATATTGACATTTTTTCCTCCTGCCGTGATAAGATCTAGCTATCATCGCATGTGTCGAAAATCGTTCGGCGTCGACAATGCAAAGTTTGATGACGGGAAATGTTGTGGCATTAGCAAATATGAACTCCGTTGATACTGAATGGGCGAGCGCGCAACCTCCTGAGAGACTGCCCAGGCAAAATCGGGTAGGATTTATTTCCTGGGTGTCTCTCGTCCAGACTTCGTCACGTATATATGTGCCCATGAATAGGAATATCCTCAAAAATATGGTGTGTTTTTTTCGGCGCATCTTTACTCACAAATCGAGCATTTACGTCAAAATTATTTTTTGCGCAATTCTTAAAAATGTACGAAAATTCTGTAAACCTTTCATGCCGCCTTAACGGCTACCTTTTCCCGGTACGATCATTCTAATTTCCCTTCGTTCTTTTCTATATTGGCGAGCCTGGAGAGCTCGCTTTTTACATGTACACATGCGTTATGGACACGCGGTCTCGTGAGGCTATTGGTGTGCGTGTCAACATACCGGAGCCCATTAAAAATATTGTAGATAAGTGCGTAGTAGCATGCCAGCTATCGGGACTGTCTCTATGGTCAGACTTGGGGGAGGGGAGCGAGAGAGAGAGAGAGAGAGGAGAGTGAAAGAGACTCATATCCATCACTGTCGCTTGTGTATAGGAGGAGGAGGACTAACACGCAGAGTAGGGACTCGCGCCGCCAAACGTGGGCCAACCCAAACATTCCGCTTTCTCCCTCAGTTATACTTTCTCCGCGCGCGTTGAGCTAACAGGAGTCTCGGAGTATTTCCGAATTAGTTCCAGTTTTTCGCCCGAGTCGGCATGATTTCACTTGCCGCCGCCGCTGTTTGCCCTTTCTATGCAAACTGCGTATGACAGATCGCAGCTGTAACTTGATCGCCTTCTGGACTTCACCATTCAATGTGCAGCAGCAAAAATGTAGGCATCATCGTGGTAAACGTCCATTCTTATATCGTTTTGTTGTTCCGGTTATCTCGACATATGTATGTGTGTGTGTGTGTGTGTGTGTGTGTACAGCGTCCGAAGAATCGAAGAAGGGGATGCTGTTTCTGGAATCCCTTCGCGATTAATTTTTGTCGAAAGTCCATTAATTCCGTTGACCATTGGATTGTGTCTATTCAGTAGTACATTCCAATCGCTCATCAGCTGGTGGTGACTAAAAGATTTCTGCGGGTGCTGTGGTTGGTCGAATTTGGGAGTTACGGAACGAACACCACGTGTTCGTCACGGCTTCTTCCCAGAATATTTCTGCCGCGTTCCAATCGCCTCATGTTGCTGTTTGGGTGCTCGACGGACTTCAGATCAAAACACCAATTTCTGAGAACCTTTCGGTTGATGGCGTCAGTGTGGTGCGGATTGACTGCTTGCTAACTTCTCTCTCGGATCATTTTGTAATTGCGCCAGTACATCGGTTCCCGTTCTAAAAATATTCGTGTAGCAGTACAGGTCGTGCACCTCGGGAGTGTCGGTATTCTGGTTTCTAAAACATTTGAGTTTTTGGAATCATTTAGTTTATTATAAGAAAGTGCGCTTAGCTTTACATTAAACACGAGGAGTATCAGTTGAGTTCCGTGATTTGCTACAATTCATTACAGTCATGCAAATCTTTCATCATAAGTAAGCTTTCTATTTAGTTTTAAATCATTGGCTCTTCCAATAACGTGTTATCCTCGTGTTGTGCTTTTGTGGAGATTTGAAGTTACAAGTTTCGTTACTCGTACTAATTGTATTTTCTTTTTTGCAGGCCGGCGAAGACGAGCGCTGATTCCCCACACCCCATCATGACGGGCCGTCAGCAGCAGCCACTGGAGCTGGTCTTCAAGAATCTCAATGTGTCCATCAACAAGGGAGAGAAGATTCTCTCCGACATCAGCGGGTTGGTGCGACCTGGCGAGATCCTGGCCGTGATGGGACCCAGCGGTGAGTTTCTTAATTAAGAAGTTGTCTTTACTTTGTTAACGGTACCTTTGGTTTTCTAATGAATGTAAAAATAAACGTAGATTTATATTGACCAAATCCATTCACAAATCGCTGTTTTCAACAACAATCTCAAAATGACAACTTGTCCCCTGATTTGACTCCCCATGAACGTCTGAATGTCATGTCATTGAAGACTTATCTTTGTCCCACAAGCTCATTAGATCGTTAGAGAAAAAAAAATACCCTCGCTTTTCGGTCGAATTACAAAAAAAAAAAAAAAAAAAAAAAAAAAAAAGACCGAAAAATTGCCGAATACGCAATCTCTCAATTATTGAAAATCGCTCTCGATAAGTAGTGTCTGGTTTGATGCGTCTCCCTTCCCCCTCCCCACCCCCAAAAAACATCTTGTATCGCGCGGTTCAATCACCCTTCCGCCATCTCAGCTTTCTATTTTTCCAATCTATGTGTAATATTTGGCCAAAGTCTACACGCGTTATCAGTTTGGTGTCATACGAGGGCGTCGGGCGGACGACAGTTTTTTTTTGACAATTTTATAAAGACGGATGTCACCACGTGATGCTCGTAATTGAGTAACCGCGTTCTTTTTGGAACGGAACACCCAATAGGGGACGGTTATTGTCGGAGGGAACGCTGCTATCGCGTTTCCGGATTGGGCGGCCATCTTGAATATTCGACCGTAGGTTTGCGTGCAACCGAGTATGAAAATTATACCGAAAGATAATTAATTGTTCTCGAAATGTTTTTATTCTTGTGTTTGTGGAAAACCTAATCAATAGCGACAGACCAAAATTTGGAAGTTCCAAAGACTAAATAACAAAGATCAGCGGAAATGGCCTTTGATATGAATTGGGTTCGATATTCTTGCAGCTCTAAATGACTTGAAAAATATCCAACGAGGCAGGGCCGTTATCACTGATTGAAAGTGACACAGCCACCGAAACTTTTCGGAGCGTAAACAAATAAGTCTTTCATCTGGTTTTCTTTTTCATTTTTTACTCTCGTGACCTTGTCAGGATGGTCGATCGAGTAGTGTATGGTATAAAATTTAAGATGGCTGCTTAATTCCAAAGCGCGACATTGTTTAGCCTGTGGAAAACTGAAATGGCACAAGCTCTATCAGTTGGTGATGATCGATTCTCCCTATCCAATATCAATATTTTTTTAATTACCACAGTTACTTTATTATCGATCGTGACTTAGCCAAGAATAATACTATTTAGACTGAAGTCAATAGTCGAAATAATGGAGCTATTTAATACTCTCTAGAGTCGACTGTCACCACTCATTCGCTGATTTTATTTTTTCTTCCCCGCTGACTAAAACTTCTTGCAACTACTAGTGATGACAGGTGTAACCGTTCTAAAAGTCGAGTTAGCCTTTCTCTCTCATCTAGAGATGGCGGGAACCAAAGAGCACGACTTTGGCGATCGTCTCAGTATTTCAAATCTGAAATCGCAGATCAGTTTTTACCTTTTTTGTTTTCTCAGCGATGTGGGTTTGTCTACCACGCCAATATCACTGATTTATGGTGGCAACACCTGCGGATTCATAAATAATTTAATTGCCATCGCGTTTTTAACCTTCTTCGCCCCATCACATATGCGCGGGTATGCTGCTGACGGGTCACAAGTGTGTTGCACTCAACGCGAATAACGGCCCCGTAGCTCAATGCCATTCCTATTGAGTTATTAGTTAGACTTGAGTTATTGCACCGATCTATTTTCAAGCGTGATTAAACCAGTGTTGTTACTTTCTGTGTGTGTGCTCTAACTTGCAGGTCATAAATCATTTCAAAGTGTTGTCAACAAATAAATCTTATTCTATTTAAAACCAAGAATGGAAAATAAATTTCACTTTCGATTATTAGTGTTAGAAATATTACCGCAGCAACAATGAAAATCGGTTCACACGTCATGGCGTCATCGATATTTATGAGTAACAAAACTATTTCAAGCGATTCATTTTGTCGCCATTTATAGACAAACAATTTGATTGCTTGCTGCTTTTTTTTTTAATTCGTACGAAACATATTTTCTAAACGTAGCTTTACAATTTTTTCAATTTTTTTTTTTTTTACACAGGTTCGGGAAAAACGACTCTTCTAAATGCTCTCGGAGGCCGGTTGAATGGGTACCTGAAAATCGACTCTGGCAGCGTGTTATTAAACGGCGAGCTTCTCAATAAAAAACTGCGTCGAAAAGTGTGTTACGTCTTGCAGCAAGATATATTTTTCGCGGACCTAACGTTACTCCAAACTCTAACGGTGAGTCAATCCTTTCATACTAATAATATTTCTACGTGATTACCGAATGACGCTTGTATTTAGTACATTACGTGTCGAAAAGACTTTTTCTTTAGTTGTGCATCATTGTTTACAGTATTCTGCTATGCTGCGTCTGCCAGACTCCATGACCTACGAAGAAAAAATGCAACATGTAGACCACATAATAAATGTTCTGGATCTTAGGAAATGTCAAGACACAAGTAAGTATTCTCGCCAAAACTACTCGTGTTCCCATCGATATGTCAGTTGAATCCCATCGATGGTTAATCCCATTGGTATGTCTTGATCGTCAATCTAACCAAGTTGTGACTTTAAAAAAAAATAGAAATTGGCGACATTTCGAATCGGGGCCTATCAGGAGGCGAAAAGAAGCGCGCCAACATTGCGTGTGAGCTGTTAACGGATCCTAATTTAATGCTCCTAGATGTAAGTATCGATTGTCTAATAAATTATCTGATAACTGCAAAATGTGAAATGAACAATATTGCACGATGACGTTTTTAAGCGTTTTGCCAACGCGGTTGATGTAAAGTATTCATTAAAAAAAAACACTTAGAAAGATAGAATCACTTTGGTGCGAATTTATTTTGATTTTTCAATTTTTCAATTCATACATTAGCGGTGTTGTTCCATGTTCCAATGGATAGCTAAAATGGAAACTAATTTTTTCTCTTCTTTCATAATTTGCTTTAGGAACCAACATCCGGGTTAGACTATAGCACGGCGTATTCTCTGATGAAAACCCTAAAGAATTATGCCGCAAACGAGAACAAAACGTTGGTCGTCACAGTTCATCAGCCGTCCAGCCAAATATTTTTCATGTTCGACCGCTTACTGTTACTTTGTAATGGACAGGTAAGCACAAGCTTGTTTTCTTTCTTCTTATTTAGTAGTTGTTCCTGTTTTAGTTTTATTTTCCGCTAAACATTTTTTTTTTTTGCTTTTGCGTTGCGGCGAAGGACTTTTGAAATTATGATAGTGTTAGCAGATAATTTACTTGAACGATCGTTGTTTTCTGCTTCATCAATATTCATTAGGTTGCCTACTTCGGCAAAGCCAATAAGGTGGTAGATTTCTTCAGCAACCTTGGAATGGCAATTCTGCCCCACTACAATCCTGCGGACTTTATGAGTAAGTATAGTATAACTATTAATTATCGGTATGTAACAGATTAGACAATTTATATTTGGGAGGAAAGTTTGAAGCACCAATTATGCCAGCTAGCTCATCACATTAATTTACCTATCCTTTATTTCATCTTTCAGTGGAACAAGTGAAGTCCACCGAAGAAGTTCAGAAAAAAATCTTAGCCGCTGCTAAGGAATTGAGGTAATTGATGACAAATGTGTGTACATGTACAGAGAAGATTGCAGGTTACTCGGCTTGAATATAATTAGCGAGACGACGTTAAACACTCTTGATAGAGTGGATGAGCGAGTCGCCAGACAAGTTTTACCACAGGCACGGGACGGATAAGCGATTCTGCAAACATTCGTCTTGTCCTCTCACCACATGTCTGAGGTTTCACAATACGTATGGATGTGGGCCAACGGAATGATGTGAAACGTGCTGTCTGGCCGATTTTCCTAAAGTAAAAAATAAAAGCCGATCACACATTTCGAAACGATTATATTCTATCATTGCTCGAATTTCATTGCATAGCATAAATGCAATGCATGCAAGTTACGACACATGTACGGAGTTCGGTCTATAGCGATATAAACAATTAATATAGAACATGAGTTACAAATACAGTATGTTGAATGAAATTTATAGAAATTTATTTTAAATAAATAGATGCAAATTTTCGTTTTCCCTTGGCGTTTGATGTGTGTAGGTTGCAACCAGAGTACCCTACTGAGTTGAACGAAGGCCTGAGGTTCACGTCATCATGCATGAACGGCAATTGCTTGAACGCTAAAGACCATAACCAGACTTGCGGGTGCCAACAGAAGAAGGAATGTCCCGACGATTACGAGTCATCCAAAACCAGCATTGGAAGTGACGTCACCAACGAAGAAGGAACGACGAAATCGGTTGATGTGCGAGTGCTGCTTGACCCAAATAGTAGACGTATTACCCACAGAGTGTACTGCAAAGTAGGTAGGCAAAAAAAAAACATTTTTTCCCTTAACATGTACATTATCGATTTCCCATTATTGTCGGAAATGGGTTGTAAAGTTTAAATGACGTTTGAAAATAATGTTACGTATCCTAATACTATGCATTTGTTATATGATTATAATAAAGTAAACGCGCATACTATTATCAATTATGGATCATTTCTCATGTTATAATTCGAACTCTTTGCTAAATGAATACCGTAGACTGCTGCAAACAATTACACATAACAAGAATTGGACATACAATGTCATGTCTTACAGTGGAAGCTTTACAGTGTATGTTATTGAAATATGACTCTCCGTTGCCCAGTCTGTATTGCAACCGGCTGCGGTTCGGCGGTTCCGAGTTTGATCCCGGAGCGGGTTCGTGTTTATTCAAACCTGATGTACTGGTGATTATGTGCACCTCAGGCATTGGATACAAAGGAAGAAGGAAATGAAAGGAGGGATACAAAGGAGAGAAAAATAAATCATAAATATATACTAATATTTTTTTTTCTTCACTTTTTTCCTATTTTCTTTTAGCCCTAAGCGATGATGATTCTGGACGTGATTCGTGGTCAGAGAGTTCCCGGTCCGACAGTCAAGAAGATTTGAACGACGAAAAGTGGCCCACCTGCTTCTGGACCCAGTTCACTGTACTGGCGAAGCGGAACTTTCTGGGATCCAGGAGAAGGATGTTGTCCAAACTGAATTGGGCTCAGACCATCGGCTTGGCATTAGTGTCCGGATGCGTTTGGCACCGTCAGGATAGATCGGAAGTCGGCCTTTCTGACATTAAGGGATTTGTAAGTATCTTGTGGTTGTATCCACACATAAAATGATTCGTCACGAACATCCCTACCTGTATGTGCCCTGATATGCATCCAATTAGGGCTAATTTAATTTTTTTTAATTAAATTAATTTTTTTTTGTCCTTCTCTTTTAGTTTTTCTTTGGTACAACTTATTGGATGTTGTTTTCTTTATTTGGAGCTCTTGTATCATGTAAGCACTAGTTACTATGTCAGATTTACGACTTTATATATATCCAGATCTTGTCGAATTTTAAATTAACATGTTTTGTCGTTTTTTTTCTCCGCCACAGTCCCTGCTGAACGCGAAGTGATAAACAAAGAGAGAGCTTCTGGATCATATCGATTGTCGGCCTTCTATTTGGCCAAGATGGCTGGCGAGTTGCCTCTTATTATAACTCTGCCCATCGTCTATCACCTTTTATCCTACCCATTGTTGGGAGTCAGTTCGACAGAATCATTCTTCTATTTGCTTGGCTGTCTCTTGCTGAATACTTTTGTTGCTCAGGTAAGCAGCGATTCTCCATACCAAGACATTTATGTCTTGCCATTTACGTTTTGTTTCAAATGGCTTACAAAAATTGGTTTTAAAATTTATTTTTAAAGAGTTGATTTGTAAGATGTGATGAGGATAGAAATTAATTTTAAGTATTCTAAATCATATGGGGGAAATGAGAACGACATATAATAATGAATGTTGAAATTTTAGGTAATTCTATTTATTTTATTTTGAACTTATAAAACATGTCAGCCGTTTAATGTAATTCATTTTGCTGTTTGCGCTAGATCAGTGTTATATTGCGAAACAGCCTCTTTGTGGATATTTTTTTATTTTTTATTCCGGATCACTGTAGTGATCGAATACCACTACAGCTGGTTATTGTACCCCTCCTCCATATGGAAATATTGTCTACACACTGAAAATAAAACAATTAAGAAAAACAAGGTTATCAATAATATTGTACCTTCAAGAAGCATTTCGAATGAAAAATCGGATTTATTTCATCTTTGTGACTTAGAACCACAAAATAAAACTACATGGTTACAATTTACAATTACAATTTGGACCCGCGAGCAGCCCCGGGTGGGGGGCCTATGGCGGGGGTCAAGTGACCAGTCTACGAA
>JAUJYS010003712.1:0-12762 GCA_033995665.1 Melogona broelemanni | reverse complement strand
CGTACTTTGTCCATCTACGTACTGAACTTGAAGCGTTGCTTATAGTCATGCGTGATAGATATTGTACAACTTCTATTCAACAATGTCCCAATCCAGTTTGTACACAATTTTTTTTTTGAAAAAGCCAACCTTTGAAAAAACAAAATATTGTTTGAAGCTTTACAACAAATTTAAATTTATTAAAATAATACATTTAATTGGCGCTGATTATGAAAATGAAACAGAAAAATAAATCATTTAACACATCAGAGCATATCCTAATCCAATTTTTACATAGATAGCCCAGTAACACACATCGACAACGTCGCGAAATTGTGGTTAAAAGTCATACCTGCAGATTGGTAAGTCCCTTGAATGTGCCGTCTCCTATTGCCGGCAGCCTGGAGTTGGTGATGTGAATCTCGTGCAGCTGATTAAATTTGTAGAAGATGCGACTGATGGCCAAATTGTTCTTAGCGTGCGCAGGAGCCGTCACCACCAGCCGCCAGATGTCGTTCTCCATCTGAGCCACCGGCACGCTCTCCTCCATCAGACCAGAATCGCAAACCACCTTTTTAAAAAATAAACGCAACAGATTCAGATTCCATTCGTTCTGTGGCGATCACCATCGCTGCCCCTGGGCAAACGTGGCAGTACATCGTAAGCAGTGTTTGCCAACCACCATTAGCAAGGGGCAGCAATGGAATGATGCATCGTCGGAATGAATTATCATACAGTAAATGTAATTGCATTGCAGGTAAAACAGGAAGACTGGAGGAAATCGGGTTATGCATTCCGTAAGGCATCGTAATTAAAAAAAATGTTATACTTTATTGTTTCAAGAAATATACATTTTTTTTTTGGTATTTACATTTCACCCTTTGATTAGATTGGCAAACTGGGGCACCGTATACTTTCGGACTTTTTAATAATGTGAAAAATTGAATCAAGGTTTCACTTCACTCATGCCTGAATAATTTCGATATTAGTATATCATTAAATATTGTATTGCCATCTCGGTTTTCAGGGACAGTCAATTGTTGACATGCTTGACGATACTATTTAAAAAAATATATTAAATACGTCGGTACATGGATGCAAACTGAATATTTACGCTAATGTATTGGTGAGCCAACAAAAGAAAACCCAGAGTGCACCGCGAGAAAGTCTTCCAACCGAAACTATTATTTCGAAATTTGGAAAACGATATTAAAAGTGCAATATCCATGCATGTATCCATTAGGAGTTTTCAAAATTTCCGCTCACCTGTTTGTGGCCTCGCTCGTTCAGCGAGCAAACGCACGCCCGCGGACAGATGGCGTCCACTCGGAGGCAAGACGCTGAAAGCACCAGCAGCATCATCACCATGGAAACGGCGCTCCCGCCCAGCGACGAACGCCGCCTGATGGTACTCGTGACCTCCATTTGCATCTGTGATTTCCTCCAAGTATGATCTCCCGCTCTCGCGAGCTTGTTCTCCCTCGCTCTCTCTTTCTCTCCAAAAGATAATCTTCCTCGAGCGCTAACGACGACTTGCTCGGCGGCGGTTCCAAATCATAGCTGCAGATAAACAATAAACAATACTTCCATATTAAAATAAACAATCACTTGCCTATGGTAAAACATTTTTTTTGTTTACTTATCGATCCTTTTAACGATAGTGAGCACTTCGACATCGGCAAATGCGGGGTAAAGAATTAGCCAGAGGAATTTTAGGATGCACTACTACACAAGTACAGAGATGGATGCTTGCAAATTGGAAAAAGGAAAATTAATGAATCATAATATTGTGTATGCTGAACAGAGGCTACCACCTACAAAACAACATGCCGGTCCCATCCAGCTCCACACATACATGAAATATTCATTTTAGTGATTATTATGTATCAAAACACGCTAATAATATTTAGAATATAATAATATTATGATTAGTGAATATGTTGTACATTTAGTATAACAAAGCGTAAACCCTTGAAGCAAAACGTAAAATATTTCATCGAGTTCACCTAGGCTCATAGTTGCAGAATCGATTCTTGATATCCGTGGGTAAGCCTTTCTTTCCATTAACCTAACGACACGACCAAGCAAAGGAGTCAACAATTCCAGGACGTAGAAAACAAGTTCAGATAAACTCGTTCAATTCGGCTGAAAATTCGAATGGCGAAAAATCCGAATCACAAAGACGGAACGACCCACCATTTCAACCATGCCAACAAAAAAACAACTTCAGATCTGGCAGTTCTTAGCTCGATAACGTAGAGTGCTTTGATAGTCGCGATTCGCTATTCAATGGAACAGACATCGCTTCAACGTGAAAGAGCACAAAAAGCCCTCGCCCCTCAAAATAAGACACCACCACAAACGGTGTGTGCATTATTCCATTGATGCCAATATAAAGCCACTCCCCGAAATCTTAAGAGGTCTTTCTCGTACCTTTTCTTACCCCGTCTCTTCTTCGCCAGGTATATCACCGTTTCACCCCTACCAAACTCCTTAGTCTCGCAGTTGTGTTGTTGAATACTTTCTATGGTCAGCACGTAGGGGTTCACAGGGCTATGTTCATCGGAGGGCAGCTACTGCCATTGCCAGGGGCGTAGGTTATAGGCAAGTGCACTTAGATTAAAATAAAACAATAAATTTAGAGAGTATATCAGGTAAAAGTAAGACATAATCTAATTTCTCATTTAGGATATACCTTTACGAATATATTTACGCAGTTATGTCTCGAATGTATTTTTTATGATTATAAATCACTGTAGTGCTAATCACTACAGGATTACTACCCCTCGTGCCGCTATGGCGATATGTGCGGGGCAGGAAAGGGAAGGGGAATGTCAGCTGGTATATAGCCAGGCTGCAGGACCTAAGCTCTGGACTCCCTAATGGAAGCTCAGGGGTGACACCAGAACGGCGGCTCGTCGAATAAACGAGAGCCTCTGCCAGGAATCGAACCCAGGACCGTCCGCTCCGTAGAATGTTGCCATACCCACTGAGCCATCGGTATGTACGAAATCAAGAATCTAGAACCTTGAGAAAATTGCCGCAATTTTTTTACACTCAAGTCTAATATTAAAAATCAAGAATCTAGAAGAACACAAATTTTTTTAAGAAACAAAAATCTGCTTTCAAATTTAAAATAAATATTTACTGTTCCTATTTATTAGAAAAAACTGAGTTTTGCATTCATCAACTTTACGCAAGACTGAATCTCAACACTTCCGTATTCGTAAACTTGGCAGCGTAACGTCTATAGACATAACACATTAAAAAGCACATATTTAATTTTGTGGCCACATATGCAGTCTCTAGACGATAGCGCAAAAAAAATTGCCGCCATTTTTTTTACACTCAAGTCAATTAATGACACAGTTTGGCAAAAATAATTACATTTTTTAATAAATAATGATATTTGAAATTGCGGTATTCTTTCTAATTCTATAATTTAACGTAAATGGAGATGAATTTTAAAAACAAAATTCGCATAACTATTTTTTTTTAATTTAACTACTTTGTCACCGGTACTCTTTTATTGGTTAAAGGTGTTCATCCTTGGTTGAAGAACACAAGGCTTGTTACATTCGGTATTTGTTGGAAAGTATTTGTTTTTATAAAATTGAGCAAATGTCTGTTATCTTGATTACTGTTTCATGAAATTGTGGGGCGACAAATTCATAAGTTGTCCAGGGCGGCTACTCCCGGGTATCCAGCAACAAGAAAAGCCCTGCATGGGTCGAACGCCTTACCGAAACAGATTCGTACGAACCTAGCCACGCCATTGTCAATTCGAGCTGTGCGTGGACCTGTGGTAGGTCTCTCTACCTATATTCTCCGCTTAGCAAACCGGTCACGTCCAAACAGTTTATTTCGCGGCTCGGAACAACCCCTAGTTGATAGTAGTAACCTTCCGGAGAATTCAATTCATCGAAACCCGGCGTCCGTATGCGTTTGCGGGCAAGCCTCTATCTATATATCTTGTCTAAACGAACCCACCGAACGCGCAACAACAGCAACAACAACAAAAAAAAAAGATTGACAACGCATAAATCGTATTAGAAAATCTAACATGTTCTATTTTTTATAATTTCCTCTCGCTTCGTAGGTTGAACGTGTTACGGGAAACCCCCTTGGGTACCGACACACGATTTGATATATGTGTACAAATGGCAACAAGCAGGCACAGAATTTGGGAGCGGGGTAAACACCCCTCATTAATATTGATTGAGCAAATCAGGCAAAAATTCAAAAGGTGCAAAGAGATCGAAGCGAAGAAGCCATTTTCGCTAGCATCGAAAGCTTGAAACAAAAGTATGGCGTCGTTATCTCCGTTACCTCGCATTTCAATGTCGTAATGAAGTCCTAAATTAATTTGTAGATGGCGCTGCCATCGGAAAAATTGTTTCGGCATTACAACTGGCGCCAGAAATTGCGATATCAACAAACAGCGTTCACGTGGACACAACGCCATCAATTCACGAGAAAACCACACCATACATTTTACACATATTCTTCAATAGCAGTTGCATTAATGGCATTAATAAAATTCTGTTCAAGGTATGAAAGTTGTTGATAATCAAAATAAATTGAATTAGAGCTACCTCTTTTCTAATCATCAAACGAAAATGGGACGAGAGTTATCGCTATTTGCAATTACTGCCAAGGTGATTGGAATACGTAATCGATTAAGTCAGTTACATCGGGGAAGTCCTTGAAAGAGACTTTTAAAAACATTGCTTCAAAAACAGGTTTTACTTAGCGCGTATCTCAACCGCATATGAAAAACGCGCAATAGCTAATAAGGTATAATAGCTAATAATAATTAAGGTCTGAAAATGAAGCATTTAGTGCCATTTAAAATGAGCGGGAAGAGATAGTCATTAATGCAAATTTCTGAGTAATCACAAAAAGTAAAACATTTTTTATTTTCCGTTAAACTTGACTCATGTTCGTATCATTCATACCATTTATGAACCACAGTGATATATGCTCTACAGCGAGGGAAATTTCCCCAATTAAAAATAAACAAATAAAATTATAATTCATAAATCATTATTTTATTTGTGGTTTCATCCAGTTAGGAGTTACGCCACTGGTTTTTGCTGATAGGTTTGTTGATACAACTACATGTATGTGTACAACGGCGGGGGTCTGAAAGATGAGGGAAGAGGGGTTGTAGGTTCCAAGGGGCCCGTCTATATTATTGGCAGGCGCCGATCAGACCTAATTTGCATATTTTGACAATGAACCAGCGGGATTCTCCACCATCTCACCCCAGTCAGAGCAGCCATGCACACACGCACATTCACAACAGTTAAAAATGACAAAGTGGGGGCCCAGAAAGAGGGGATACGGCATAAGAGGGGGATAACTGGGGATGGATGGGGGATATATGCTAATGCTGGCCGGATCCTGGTAGACCGCTCATGGGATGTCGGCTAAACCGAATGGTGGTCGACATATATAAGAACAGTGATGATGCGGGCTATATAAAGTTGAAGAGCGCATGTGTGGATATGGTGTTTCGTTATAAAACCGTTTGGTGGCGCCACTGCTACAGTCGTATTTAGTTTCGGATAGATTCCCTCCTCCCTCGCCTTTGTCTGCCCCTTTGAAACTCAAACCAATATATAACACATTTAATTCTTATTCGCCCAGTAGTCACGACATAAAAAATATCTATCAAAACAAGTGTATATTTTTAAATGGTGCATATTAAAAAATTTGCTCAAAAAAATTAACTTTACCAGAACCTTTCTCGGTGCTTGTTTAATTAAGCACCTATTTTCTTGGTCCCTATTTAATTTATGTAAGTAAATTAAGTAAATAATTTAATTTAAGCGTCTCTATTTTTGGTGTTTATTTAATTTAAGCATCCCTTTACCTTTTTGGTCATTAAAAAGGCTATGAAACGAGACATATTTCTAAGCCAGTAATGTAAAAATAGCAGAGTTTAAAAAAGTGGCAACACATTTAATTGAATATCAAAGCAATATTTTATATATAATAAAAGAAAATTGAAACATGAAAAGTAGAGTACACATTAATTCCAAACGAGTAAACAGTTAATCCGACAGTTTGCGAAACGCTGCAACACCCCCCCCCCCCTGTCCCCTTTAGCAATTTCATATTTTTAGCCGCGGGCAGACTGCCTCAATCGTCCATCATTGATCGGGCGGCGTAGTACTCCAGAGGGGAATTGCGCTATGGGAGGGGACATGAGGGGGTGGTGATTGGGGGTGGGGAGTGGAAGTACCTACAGTGGACAAAAGGGAAAGGTGGAGCCGCACAACAGTGAGTCAGAATGTCTAACGTTTTTTTACTATTAAATAGCGGGCCCGACGCAAACTGATAATCCGACAACGGGGCGCCAAACCAGGGCTCACTCCACTCGGTCACCACCCCCACAAAATACCTCCCAACCACCCTCGCCTCATAGATGGTGGGGGGGGGCAATTCTCATTGTCGTTGTCCTTCACCCTTCAACCAGTGGCTCATCTAGGAATTATCGGGCCCGGGGCCCCGTGCGAGGTTAATTTGAGAGACTAATAGACAAATCTTTATTCTCACGTTATGAAAATTATGAGAATTCCAGAATGCCGAATCTAGAATGCAGGAGTGTGGTTTAGCTTCCAAATGATCATTTTTGGCTCCAGAACATACAGGCGAACCACGTACCAGTCAAGAATTGACAGTGCTGACTTTCAACTTGAGCTAATCACCATTTCACAACCATTAATTTATCATAAAATCCGAAAAAAGCTCACCACCTTTCTATGAGCAAAACTATGAGCAAAACTATGAGCAAAACTATGAGCAAAACTGATAGCCATATTTTAATGTAAATAACGCGGACTAAATATTTTATCCACTTATCCACTTGAATACCGGTAATTCAAAAACGCAATCCGCAATTTTATAAATGGAATATTTAGTTATTGTTTTACGAATTTCATTATGGGAATCAAATTTCACGTTGTAACATTTTTAATTGTATTTAAATTAACCCGTCTACATCGTATTCCACCTCTTACGAAATGCCGCGTGGCATAGTGGTTAACGTGTTCGCCTACTATGCATAAGATCACGTGTTCAATTCCCGACGAAGACCACCGACGGCTGAGAGAAATTAGTACAGACGCCTTCATTCGAACAAGAAGTAATGCAATGGGGCCCGTGACAGTACATTGTCAGGTACACGCTAAAGATCCCTACCTAGGTCAAACGTCAAGGTTAGGCCAAATTATCAAGCACCCGTGGGAGAATGTACATATAGTAAACTAGTAGCAGTGGTAATAAAAATAGGACATTTTCGTCCACGATTGCTCATTCGACCACCATTTAACTTCACCGGGGCTGCTTGCGGGGTATTCATTGTAATTGTGATATTTTTAATAACACAGAAGCCTGAATTAATATTTCATCCTTTTAACGATAATATTATAATTCATCCGATAATTTGTGCTTCCCGAGGTAAAATAATCGGAGACACCTTCACCTATATAGTTATTTCTCGACAACAGCTCCTACGAACAATCACCTTAATCAGTAAAATAAGAATTTGTGTATTTCAATACATCTTCGGTTCGCTTTAAAACCCCATGGGCTCTTTATTGATTTCGTATCAGCGAAACCAATTTAATTCCAGGCATCTCCACTTAGCCTTTTTTCTATTTAGTCCCAGCCATTCCTCTCCCCTCATCCAGCCATCCTTTGCCCCCGAGCAGACGCAGACAGACACGCGCACAAAGCCAGTCGAACCGGCCGCATACACCCAGAACACTCGAGAAAATAATAGTCATTCCGAAATGAACAGATAATCGTCACAACAGTATCCGTGTACACACACATACACGCGCGTTGCCATGGCAACGGCCGGAGATGCAGTTCCCTCGTCCGCTCCGAATTTCTCTCTCTCTCACCCCCCTCCCACTAGCGACCATCTGATATTGTGGGTCGTGAGACAGGGCGGACGTTTCAATGAATGTCTACAACAATAGTGCTCAAAGAGTCTTTGCGATCATCAATGACCGAGAGCGTATTGAGTTCGTTCGCTGGAAAAATTTATTTGCACATTGTGATTAGAAGAGGCGGTTATGAGATTCGTAGATTGGCACGTTTTAAACTAATTGTGATATTTAATAAAAATCACAATGTATGGGTGCTGAACTCTTATCGCTAGGTGGCGCGTATTTCGGCATTTGGCAGTTGACGGAAGGTTGGTTTTTCCCGGTAGTGGCACAGACCAAGGTTGGTAGACTTACACACACACACACACACACTGTAACTGTAAGATTTCATAACCTTGGGCACAGACTACGATCAATAGTTTGTACTATCGATAGTTTTTCTAATCATCGATCGTCGACTTATCTAAACTTTTTTTTTTCTCAAGACGTTCTGTACCCCTCTTACTATTCGAGCCTCAAAGTCATGGACACATTTTCAGCAGTTTCGAATGGAATACGCGAGAGCCCATGCTGGGAATCGAACCCGGAATCGCCGCAGCAGCGACGTGTTGCCAGTTACCACGCAGTTGCGATACCGGCTAGGCTACGACGAGTCACCTCACCATCTGTCTTGCACAGAGGCCATGCCGTTACGAACATTTATTTTTAAATAAAACCCACCCCCATACACACACAGTCAAGTTTACTCGTATTTCCCATTTAAGAATAATTATATATTTACACGAATAAATTTATCGTGAGAATGCATACACCCATTCGACTGGCAGAGCCAACTTTTGACCACTGCCGCTTCCACCAGAGTGCACAAAAAACTATGGACGCAGTTACTTGTCAAATAAAGGCACCAACCATTACTCAATGCCAAGTAAACAGTAATTGAGTCAATCAATGACGTAAATAGACCGCTCGCGGACGTCTCGTAATCAATCTACTGTATTTACGAGAGCCGCCGCCTACGGAGAACAATTGGATGCCGCTGAATGTCAAATAAGGGCACACCCAGCACCATTACTCAACGTCGAGTTAAGTGTAAAGTTAACCAGTGACGTCCATAGAACGCTCGCAGCCAGTAATCACCAATTCTACTGAGTCAGTACGGAGCGACTCAGTGTTGGGTAGGAAGGGAACAAAAAAGTTCCCTTCCTAGGAACTGGTTCCTTCTTTGAGGAACTTTGGAACGCCTAGGTTTCTTTTATTTCTGTAAGAACTGGAACGGGAACTATTTCCTTTTCTTTTTGAGGAACTGGAACCGGTTTCTTTTCAAAAGAAACGAACCCTACACTGGAAGCGAGAAGTATAAACTGTCTCACTATATGAACAGCTAAAAACGTGTATCAAAATATCATGTCGGAAAAATAAGAAGGAAAAAAAAACTAAAATTCCAGAAAAAAAAACGCAGTTCTTGATTTTCACCCCAAGCAAGCGCCATCGTCACAGCTTGATTCTAATGGATCACGGAAATACACAATCGTAAATTGAATCGCGCTGAGCCAAACTGCAAAGCTGCAAAGCCGTTATTAATATTCCCAGCCCGTCATGATTACCTCTAGGTGGCTCTCGTAGACTGGGACCCCCTCTGGTGACGGCCGGGCAAGCTGCCATCTGCCGTCTAGTTACGCCACACTGCGTTGAAGTCCATTGTGGTCCGCCATCATCGCGAATATATCAACTCGGAATGGGAATAGAAGAGGGGGGAGAAGATCGAAAAATCGCCACCGTACTTTTAAAATAGACAAGCGACTGCGGCGAGCAAATAATACGCGGGCGCGTGACCATAGCACGAATCTCAACAAAAGTTCCCACTGGCCATTGGATGACCATCGGGGGGTCGACGTAGTGCGAACACAAGGATATCAGCTGCGTCTGTATACCTGACCCCTTCCCCCCTCCTCCTTCCCCTCCCTCGCCTACACCAATACGAAACCGGCTGTTCCAGCTTTGTGTCCAATATTTGATCCGTTGCTCAGTGATTCAGTTGCGGGTTGATTTTGTGCAAATCTAAAAAGGATACGGTTTGCACGATCCAATGTGTCAATATAGTTTTGTTAATGAAATACTGGTATCGGGCTCAGAGATGAGGTTTCACTTAAGAGAGGTTTTGCACAATCGAACCAAGTCATCGAGCCCGGCTTTATGGAGTTAGATTCACGAAACATTTGCGTTTGCACGGGAATTGCAATGCTGCGCTGACGTTGTAATATTTGCTCAATAGAGGGCGCTGTTTCAAGTGAGTTCAGCGGCAAAAAAAATCACAGATTTAGATTTTAGATTTAGATGGGGTAATTCTCGTGCCGTAACCGTAGCGAAATTAAAAAAAAGAATAATAATAAACGAATTTTTAAAGCAATCTACAAAAAAAAAATTCAATTTCATTCAGAATTTTCCCTGATTTTTCAAAATTTTGAACAATTTTCCCTGATTTAAACAGAAGGAAATCCATAAAAATACAGACGACTGCAGGCATCAAAATTTAAGGTGTTGACGACGGTATACGGTTTGTTCAATCATGAGTTTGTATTGTATCGCAAATAGTAGTTAATTCTTCGTTTATTCGAATTTTTGAGGTTTAGCCAACCTCGTTAATCCTCGGTGCGCACCGAGCAGACTCTATCGTTGTGTCGATAGTGTCTTTAAACTTTCTACATTTCCCTGATTTTCTAAGTTAGTATGAACCCTGTGTAACATGCATGTGAAAGTGCACTAATTCAATACTTTCTCGTGCATTTGCGCTGGCATAACAATGTTGCCATGGAATAATTTCGTACGGTTCAAGTTTATAATGCATGTATCCGCTCAAACCATGAATTTCACGCTTCATTTACCACCCGCAAGGACAACAGTGGTTTATAGATCGTCTAATGATCTTAACCAATTCGACGGTAGCATAATAGGCCAAACCACCATAGAAATGGCAATCAGGTAGAGAGTACAATCCATATATTAGACGCACGTATAATACAATGTAATCATTTAAAAATATAGACCAACGCAATTCAAACTCGCCACTTTCGCTTTCCAATCTGTGCAACCCCCTTTCCCCAATTGTTTTGAGATTTCAATTTTCTTTGACAGGGTAACCTGGGCAAGCGCCAAGGGCGCAGACCACAGCAGTAATTTGTGCAGTGTTTTTTTTATTTTTTAGTTATAATTACTGCAGTGAATACTGCAGTGTTTCCCAAACCATTTGGCTCGCGGAACCCTTTTTTAAACCAATCTCACTGGCGGAGCCCCTAATAGTTTTAAAAAAATCATGGCGGAGCCACATTCAATACAAGTTAATGGCGTTTGGATATAAGTTAATGGCGTCCAGGACCAGGAGTGGCCGAGGAACCCCTGGGAAATAGTTTGGGAAACGAGGCTACAGGAGATGTTGTACCCCTCGTATTGCTTTGTCAATTTCTTATATTTTACAGTCAATGTAAAATAAAATTAACGAGTAACTGATTCGATGGAATCTTATACAAATAAAATGTTGTCGATTTTCCCAAGTGAAAAATTCAGTCAGTAAAATATTAAATTTTAGCAAAAAAATGCGGTGTATATTTTTGGTTCTTGCCCAGGGCGGTCCTTTCTCACTAAAAAGGCCCTGATTGCACTAGTGCAAATATTTTTACGTGATCGTCTACATAACCGGTGAACATTAACGATAATCGAGTTGCAGGTCGATAAAAAAAACGCCGCCTCGTAAACAATCAGACAATAGCGCGGCGAGCATGCAAAACAATAGAGGGCGACCATCATGTGTCAATGGACATAATTTCGAGATTGAATAATTTATGACGGGGGAAGAAGGGAAATGAGGATACATGGGGGAAAACGAGGGTAGTGGGTGAGCGCCATGCCGTAAAAAAAAACGGATGATACTTTTTCGTTTGCCAATTGTCGGGCGCGATTCCATTTAATAAACTCTAATATCGCACAAATCGAAAAGTTGGAAATAATGAACAGGAGCCAGACTCTATTGTCCGGCCGGACAAGAGACTAGATAATTGTACGCTGGTGATTCAGCGCTCGAACGAGATTTATTTGGCTCCAATATTGGCGCATGCGTCTGCCTTTTTAATGTATTTAGGGCGTTTAAAAATGATTTGTATTTTTTTTTAATACGTACAAAAATGAAATCGAAAAAAAACAACGACTTTACATAACGTTAGAAGTATTCCCCAGCAACGTCTCTGCACCGTTGCCATCGTTGCTGTGGCAAACTGGAAGCTACCAGAACGATGACAACTGTCCATAAAACGTCGCTGGGGAATACCTCTAACGTTATGAAAACTCGTTTTTTTGTCGAGTTCATTATTGTATTCGTTAAAAAAAGAAAAATGCAAATCATTTTTGAACGATCCAAGTAAACTAGCGGCAGTGATGATTTTCACAATTGATTCATGATGATTAAGCTTATAGGTGAAACTTTGAACTAATTGCCGTAAAAATATTTATTCCGATATTCACCATAACAATATTTAACACGATTTTTTGGGCTATTTTAGCGTAAAGCAATACGAAAAAATTAATGTCACCAAATAATTAAATCTACCTTAAGTAGTCTTAAGACTTAAGCCTGTATTTTACTAGGCTGCTAGTCGCTGCGATTGCACGCTCATCGTGCAAATCACAGCATCAGTACAGCGAACCGAGCATCGGTTCGTTGAGCTATTTTTGTTTTCGTCAGTAGTCGCTGGCTGCTGCCTGCTGGCGAGTAGAATTGAACATGTTCAATGGACAGATGGGGATTTTGCCCAGCGGTGACGTCACGGTCACGGGCGGGTCAGAAGCGATTTTTTGATTATGCAGACGACAGTAAAATATAAAATCAAAA
>JAUJYS010003711.1:0-12764 GCA_033995665.1 Melogona broelemanni | reverse complement strand
TCGAAAATCCGGTGTTTCGCGTACCGCTCCGCTTCGCTAGGTAGCGAGGAGCGGTAGACCGTATTTTCTGCTCCCTCATGAATGTAAATTAAACATCAGCCAGGAAATTAAATCACCGAATTAAAAGCTGGGCTCGGGCCTCATTGACATTCGTTGTAAAGGTACCAAGGCATAGATCAGACTTACATCAGTTGGTCATACACGTGTATTTGCGCCTTAGAATTGGCAATCAGTGAGCACTCGGCGACATTGCAGGGGAGCGTCGTGCTAGCAGTGATTGTCATCACACGCTGTAGCAGGGGGCAGCGGCTATATATGTATACTGGACTGTGCGAATTAAGTTGCATTGTCGCTCATTATTTATTTGTTGAGCCTATCAATGGCGGTTCTGTTGATTAACGATCATCACTAACCGGTTAGTTGATTAATTACCATTACTAATCGGTCAGTGGGATCCTCGGCACATGTGAAATCTGTCCGAGAACTGCCTTGTACTGCTACCGCTGTCGGCCGTCTTATTATTATTATTTTTTAATTTTAGAGAGACATTGAGAATATTATTTTTTTCCGTGGTTACCACCGAACCATTCCCTATTTGACAACTGAAATTGGCTTTGAAACGATCTCATGGATCAAGGTCTCGGTTAAAGAAATTATTCTCCTATACGCGCTCGTTATATATATTTTTTTCTTGTTTTGGCCTTACATTAACTGCTGGTGGAGTCCTGAGGGTCAGGGTCTCGCGGGGGTAAAAATGAATTTCCCTTCTGCGCGGGGAGTCATTTTCGCGCACGCCCCCTGATGTATGAAATCATTCGGCTGCCGGCTACATGCACGAACTCCTGGGGAGGGTGAAGAAGCGAAAAAAATAATAACCTACAAATGACGCCAGCGTTGTTTACGTTTTTTATAGATGTTTCCCCCCCCCCCCCAAAAAAAAAAACTTGCGTTTTTTATGCGTATTGGTGGTGTTGGTGTTGTGATGTGCACGCTGTACTTTATCACTAGGTGGTTATCATCTCGTTATTTGGCGGTTGAGATTGTCGTCGCTCGTGCCGCTCAGTCCGCCGAATCCCATTACATCGCTGGAGGCAATTAATGATGAATATTTCAATAAACTATCCCTCGTAACAGTCAATATTTTTACGATTATAAAATTAATTTGTTTGACTGCGTGTTTAAACGTTTTAGTTATTTAAAAAAAAAATACCACCTAAATGCTGCTGATGATTGGTGTATTTGGAAATCCGCGAAACGAGCAATTTGGAAAGTTTGTGAAATGTCTATTCCGGCGCCCGATACTTGTAACGTCTGGAGTGGAAATCTAAATGGCCACCCGTTTAGACGGAGTTTTCGAGTAATTTGCCCAAAATCCTGCCTCGGTATAATCGCATTGCGCCGACGTAGGCTGGAAATGTGGGGGGCCAATACAAATTCGTTGAAACCATAGTGCAATCGACCACTAATTAAAACTTTTAAACCTGATTGCTTATAGTCGCGGATGTGACGCCAGACATCTGTGTGTGTGTGTGTGATTTACGAGGCGTTCTGGCCTCCATGATTGCTACGATTTGTTGTATGTGTGAGTGGGCAGGCTATCGTCAAAAGCTATCAAATTTATTCAACGTAATTATACATGTATCATAATGTGTGTACCAGAACAATCGTTCTACAAAGGACATTTTTCGGAAGTGTTCGTTTAAGCGCCGAGCCAAAATCCAACTGGTTTGATGCAACACCATCCAGCGAGCAAATAAGTTTTCCTCCATTTACTTTGCCTGGACGGTTGGGGGGAAAACATTTCAACGCTTGGCTTTTTGGTGACGGTAAGGGTATAAATTTTATACAGTAGTATGAATACAGACGCAGCACCAATTGGTCGACGTCAGAAATGTTCTTAACGGTTCTCGCAGGTTTCGATCCTCCCGTTTCCAGAAAATCGCCAACCAGATGCAAATTCGACAATTTTGCCCGGAAGGTTGTTGGCCAAACCGTCCAGCTTTTAACAGGAAATTTCTTACGGATTTGCTTGCCAAGAAAATTCTTGTTGTGCACACGAAAAAAAAAAACCCGTTGCTTTACTGAACACCGCTTTGGCGCGGCAAAACAAAATGATGACTTCAGAGTCACACGTGTAAACGATGACAATTAAAAACGGAACAAAATGCGAAATTTCGCTAAATTTAATAAACATTTTCCAATTTTTAATTTCAATCGACTTTTTTTGTTAATTCACCTTGTATAACCGAGATATCCAACCAGAAACTATCGTCACCTTTAACTAGTATTAATATGGAAAAATAGCTAAAATCGGTTAGGTTGTCGTCGACTATGCCCAATCGCTGCCAACGTCACTAACTAGGCAGTGGCCCAGCGATCCCTGCAGGTAACACTTTTCCACCACCCCCTCCCTCCCACCACCCCTTCCAAAACCGATTCTGAGACTGATCCTCTATTCCATCTCCATCGGCAAAATGTCGATATCGCCCTTGTCAGTCTATTTGGACAGCTGTCTTTTGTTTCTGACGTGCCCACGCCACCGCCATTATACTGTACTGCTGCCACCTCTACTGCCGCTGCTGTACCGTAGAGCACACACAATCGAATGACATAACCAAGGTTAAAAGTTGATGGCGTTCACTGGCTCAAGAGAATCTCGGCAGTGTTGGATAGGAACGGAACGGAAAAGTTACATCCCTAGGAACTGGTTCCTTTTTTTAGGAACTTATGAACGCTTAGGTTTCTTTTATTTTTTATGAACTGAAACGAGAACTGGTTCCTTATTTTGAGGAACTGGAGCGAGGGTTCTTTTTGTGTAAAAGGTTCATTTAATTTTCTTAAAGAGTACAATTTTCCAAAGGTGTCGTCAGCGGAACAATTTTGCAGCATGAAACAGGAATTGACAAAGATTTTCATCTGTTGAAAGCTTTTGGTCTGTGTCCGCAAATCTCATTTTTCCTGCTTTCCCCGTTTCCTGTTCCCGCAAATGTTTTTTTTTATTTATTATTTTTTTTTTTATAAATATTTTTAAATTGAAAGGAAGGAAAAGTTCCAGGTTCCTTGTGAAAAAGGAACTTAGGAACGTCTAGGTTCCATTTAATTTTCGAGGAACTGTAACGGGAACTGGTTCCTTTTTTTATCGGAGGAACAAGGACTGAAACTGGTTTATTTTCAAATGCTACGAACCACAACGCTAAATCTCGGTTTACTTTTTGCTCAGTCGGTTCTTACGCACGTGTTAAGACGCACGTGTGTTGTACGAAAAATACAATGTCCTATGCTCGAGGCGACCCTTTCAGATTCAAACAAAAGGCAGCCGCAAAAATACATTTCCACAATCTATTTTCAAGGGTGGGGATTTTCCATTTTTCGAACCAATTATTTATCGTGTGACGTCAACGTCAAATACGTTTGACAGCTCGTTCAATTCCAGGCGCGATTGGGTCACGCGATTGCGATGTTGCCCACTGCGATGCGAGAGCGCCATCTGGTGGCGCGTCGTCGCCACTATAAACGAGAGTCCGCGCCGGGGTCCGAACCCATGATCACCCAACAGTCTGCGCCAATTGTAGGTTGTGATGGGTCACCTAATTTAGTTTCAGAAAACCAGATCGTTTTTTTTCTTTCCTTTTTATCTTATTAATTTGGCATTTTCATTTTCGAAAATCTGACCACCGTTTTGAGTGGGCTCATCGGTTCAAATCTCATTGCGTATTTTACGACTGTTTATGTGTGTACTCGTGCGTTATCGTCGATTAGCGGATCACTCATGTTTCAATTGTTATCGGCTCGTATCAGATACATGCAATTGAAAGCCCTTCACGGTGACGTTTGTAATATATATCGAGAAACGAATGCACCAAATTGGTTTCCGATTTCTAAAATATTTCTTATTGTCACCAGGTAAAGACGGGTCAAAATCATTTAGGGAACTGCGTCTCGAATTAATGGTTGGATGCAAATTTATTGAACTGTGGCTTTTACGGATACATAATTCGGTAGAAAAACTAAGAGCCATTTTGATTTTGGAATGTGTTTAGTCACCCGATCAATTAATTTAACGCCAACTTTATTCGCCAATTATCCCAGTTCTAAGTTGCGACCAATAATTTCGTTGTTGAAATCAGAAGATATGGCCAGTGTGTTTGTAAATGAGTTTTTTTTTAAATAACATTGTTAAAAATCATGACTAGGCCCAATTACTAAATGAATGGATGCTCATTTTGAACCCACTTAGATTAACTATGCACACATTTTACGTTTTTTTTTCTATGAGGGAAACACAAACCACCGTTCGTTCTTGTGTTTTGTTTGGTGAATTTCAAGTACAATGCCCTCAGTTGACGCTATAATCGAGTAGAGGAATCCAGTCGAGTTGTTTATTGTTAATAATTATCGTTTGGGTTGTCGGGGACTGTACAGTTGCAAAAGAGATATGCATTTTCCGTTCGCCAATATTCGTAACAATCTAATGTGACGCGTACTTGAGGACTTTCAATTGGTCGCAGCAGAATGTAGCAAAAATATTCAACAACCCACACACACAGAAAGCTCGATTTGCAACCTGCGTAACAACTAGGGGAGGATAAACCGAAACCTGTCCAAACATTTGCGCTTTACTTGCTTGCCGACAGAGGGAGGGACTGCTCTCGCGGCAACGTTCCTTCATGGTTGAATATTGCTACGAAAAATGCGTCGAATCGGCTAATGGAAAAATGGAGTCGACCAGGTCTTGATATTTCAAAACACTAAAATATGTAATGGCTAAGAATTGCTCTCCTGTTCTGTGGACGAGTTATCGATAAGATTTAGCCACGACCTTTCGACCTTTTCCGATTTAAAAATATATTTCTGATCATTGACACTCAAATGCATCCAGACATTCGGAGTATAAGTTTGTTCATTTTATTTATTCAGAGTATATATCTCAGGTCATTCTGCCCCTTAGGCATTGCCACAGCAACACGAGGAGTACAGAATCTCCTGGAAATAAAAATAAATTATTTATGCGATTGACGTGATGAATAAACTGTCTAATTAAAGCACTAGTCTTCCCGTTTCGGAGTTACCGGGCGATTCACCCACGTTTACAATGGAATAACGAATGTGGTCGAGCGATACAGTTGTCCTTAATTAACGCACGCGCGTCCGAAATTCTCTATTTTGGCGTACGGGCCGCCTATAATAAAGGGTTGATGAGAGAGAAGCAGCGCAAGCCAATGCAAGCCAACATCGGACTTGGCACTCGATTATCTTTTTTCAATGACGACTGAGGTCGTCGCTAGCAAATATGATGACGACAAACGAACCACCGAGCAGCAAGTGGAGAGAGAGAGAGAGAGAGATAGATATAAATGTTGTGGTGGCCGGGGGAAGTCTGCTACTGCCGGCGAATTGCGCATTCGTAATGCGCCGTCCCGCGCGTGCGTTTTCCGCCTCTCTAGCGCGCGTTCTCGCGTGGCAGTCATTCGTCGCGTATGCGATCTCTCGGCTACACATATCGGCGCTGTTATCTAGCGAATAACAACTCGATTCAAGGTCGGACGATCAAAGTTCCGTCAGGGCCGGCCGCTACCGCCCATCTCACTTCTATGGGAGGGGCCGTGGGTTTGGGTTTATGGTGGGGCCGGATGACTGCCTGCCCCGGATTGTCCGACTCGATAGTTCGTGATTATCACGCGTCTTTGGTTGGTTTCCATAATATGCATGGTGCCATTTAGTAAAAAAATTATTTGGTTAAAAATGACGATGCTGGTGGCGCTCTCAAGTGGCCAGTATGAGCAAATTGTTATGTTGGAGTTTTTTTAAGACGATTTTAATTTTATTTTCCTAGCCGCTCGCTGAATAAATCCAGTGGTCTCAGGATGATATTCCCTCCATTTTTTGCATGTTGACGCGTTTGACTCATAAATAAATTAATCCAAAAGCAAATACTGCGAAAATCTGGACCGATAGTGCAGTTGGTTCCGGTGACGTCGTATTTTTAAATAAATCTGTAACGGATTCGGCTCAGAATCAGATGGTGTTCTGAGGTCTGGGTTCGACTCCCGGTCTAGGTGAAAGTTAGTTAATCATATGTGTAACTTGGTTAATTCTCGTCTTTACATTATCACGAATTGGAGGATATACCCCGATCGTAAAATGTAATTCGATCGCAACAGAGAAGGGAGGGGGGTGTTGGATATTAGAAAACTTTATGTACCTATCTTAGTATTGAAATGATTATTTGACGCCCGCCATAGTCCCCTCCTAAGGGGGTTCTTGCGGGTAGAGATTGTAATTGTAAAATCTTAGGGCATCTTCAACGAAAAATAAACGTAGATAAAAGTATAGTTCTGGTCGAGGAATTACGAGTACCACATGTTCGTTTAAAGAATAGTTTATTCACACACATTGTAAGCGTGCTTCATAGTGGGCGTGTTGTCATTGAATGACCGAAAGACATTAAAAGTAAAACGCTCCCCTGAAGAGGAAGGAGTGGCCGGGCGGCAGTATATGATGCGAGAGATCTCGAGTTCGAACCCCACCCTGTCCGGTCGTTTAGTATTATAAGTCCGCCTTCATTCATGTTACCACCTCATTCAGGTAGATGTCGTCTCCATCAGACGCACTATTGCGTAATGTGAAGTAGGGGGAGGGTGGAGGTTGGGGTGGGGACGGGACTTTTTATGATTATCTGTGAGGGAGGGGACATTTTATGATTATTTCGTTTTTCGAATCATTGTTGCAGAAGTTGTCGTCTCGTATTATTACTTCTTTAAAGTCATCTCGTTTTCGTTTCAATCTCTTTTTTTTTTCTCTTCACTCCACACTCTCTCTTTTCCCTGCCTCGATTTTTTTTATTTGAGTTTTTTGTTCGACATTTCGACACTTTCTTAAATGTGCCGCTCTCCCTTCACTCCCCACCTTCATCCCATCTCCATTCGAATCATGAACCCCTCCCTGTATTATTCGTTCTCCGGTAAGAAAAGTGTTTTTTTTGTCGCCGTGCTGTCATAGTCAAAATATTATAAAAAAAATAATGTCAGCGGAATTTTGAACTTAAAATTTTCATTCTGCACGACCGCAATGTCCTCTTGTCAAAAATGGATATCAAATATCAAATGGAAAAATATTTTATTTTTCGGATTTTCGGTTCAATGTTTCCAGACTAATTAATACGTACGTATGTTGTAAAGATTTAATAAAATGGAATTTTCAGACATAAAAATAAAAATTAGCGCAAATTGTTGTCTTAACTTCTTCGCTGATCAGCAATGTCCATTGCTTGTATATTTAAACTAAAATGGATAATTGTCATTTTTTCGATATTTTGTTAAAATCTTTCAAGAATAATTACCGGTAATCAGTTATCAAAAATTCAGGTTTACTTTCTGTAATGACATTTTATTTTTTCCGTTTTATTTGTTTAAATTAAACGAATTCGTCATCTTTTGTATCGCATTTGGTCAACAATATTTTTGAAACATTATTGAACGTTACATTATATCCTGTCTGAGCATCAGCTCCATTTTTAGACCCTGAGTTAGTTTAACCATTGGCAGTCATTGATCTAACCGCACTTTCAAACGTGTAGGTGGCGCCACCGACACCATCGCCTTCCCAACCACGAACGAATGTTATGTGGCTTCCCATATATGATGGTGCCATCATCGCGCATTTCATTTATACGTGCAGTCGTTGCTCCTTAGTGGAATTTTTTTTTACCTGACCAATTTCCCCTCCCCTCAACTTCGGGTTACTACACCCTCATTTTTTGCCCCCCCCCCTCCCCCCTCCGCGTGTTTTTTGTGTTGTGGCGCGCGTTGTCCGTGTACCTTGACGATTGCGTGGACACTGGGTGGCGCTGTGCCATCCCCCCCCCACCCCCTAGCACTCCCCCTGCCCCTTCATCGCTAACCGCCAACCCTACTGCTCATTTTTTTTAAAGTATATTTTTTATTTCAGTGGGTTTTGTTAGCACTTGCCACCCAGCAACATTGGTGGGGAGGAGTTGTAATTTGGATACAAAATTTGGAGTTGAAATTGAACCCGAAATTCGAGTTTTTTAACGCGTTCATATCCGTCACGTAGATTTAAACTCGGCGACAGGTGACAAATGCAATAATATTTTTTTCATGAAATTTCTAATAATGTAATATATACATAATATACATATTATTTTTTTTTTGCAGAATTTGTCCAAACATTGAAGGAAATAAAAAAATATCACTACCTGCATGAATCGGGAAGCGAACATCAAAACTATCTGGGAAATATACCAGTTTAACTGCAATGTGGTTAAATCGATCAATACATTATTTCCCATCCAAAGTGAACGATATAGGCCTCACTCGAGATGTATGCCAACAGGCGTCAACGATTCATAAGCGCGTCGTATATCCGACTGAAAAAGTCCCAGAGAATAAGCAGACATTTATTTAAATGACAAATGTGAACTATAGACCGAAAAAAGATGACGATTGACGTAGCGCACCAAAACCAGGATATTTCCCTGCTTTTGTCCCCATTCCAATATATGCTGTTTGCACCCTCACTTACGTCCGTATATCTAGCTCTCTTCAACAACCCCCCCCCCCATCTTCCCCACCCGTGTCCATTTCTTTACCCTCATCATCACGTCACTATTGTCATTCATTTCTTCCCACCTCAAAAAGATTCCGCTTTTCTCTCTCTCTGTGTTTGGGTGAATTTTTAACGCAGTCCAACTGGGTGCTCCTTCAAAAACGGAGACTGTCCACTTGAACGTGTTTCCATTTTATTTATCTGCGATTGCACCATTTTACCATTTCTATGGTCAGCGTCCTGGCGTGTACTTGTAGGAACGGGACCAGCGATCGTGGTCCAACTCCAGTATCAAATGATTCGTTCTTTCAATTCTTTGCTGCACACCGGGCACATGTGGATTTAGTTTGTTGCATATGGTTTTGTCCATATTTTGAGCCAAAGAGGCTGAAGGATGGACTGCTAGATCTTTCCATTTGTAATCCCAGGATTATTAAATTAATTTCTTTTCTGCACGATGCGACAGTTTTTTGCAATATAAAATTCTGGCTAAATTAATTGATGCAGGGTATTTTTATAACAATTGTATTGTTTCTTCAAAATTAGATTATTTTGATTCGCCAAAATGTTTGGCTTGAAACGATTTGAAACGAACCAGCGGATCTGGGTTCGATTCCCGGCAGAGGCTCTGGTTTATTCGACGAGCCGCGGAACGAAATTGTGTGTCGTTTATCGTTTTTTTTCGTCTCAGTCGATTGATTTTATTTGTGCGTCTTGTGTCATTTATGTTTCTACGTATACATGAGTTTGAATGTTTGGCTGGACTCGTACAAACACTTATTTGTAGATCATTTCAAATTATACGAGTTACCGTCATTTACGGGACTATTTAGCGAATGTCTATCAGACCTTTTTTTTCCTGTTGCTTTGTTGCCCACCGTTATACTGTAGATTTTTTTGTTAGAATTATTTCTGCCAGGAGCCCGGCTGATATCGATACTACTGGTGAAAATATGGTTGTAATTCCAGCTGATTTGCGTGGACCTGTTCGAAGGTTTAAATGAAAAATAGGATGGGGTTTTTGCTGGATGTACTGACCCATTTTTTTTCCTTTGACAGTTTCTACATAAATCTCCAATCAGTTGAATAACGCTGTTGTCAGGCGCATTCAATCGAATCGTTGCCCTCTTTTTCTCCCTCTGTATTTGATGTACGACTATAGATATTTTCTCTTTTACCTGACCACACTTTCCTTCGGCAACCACACTTTTTTTTTCCGGGACACAGTTTCTGAACCAAGGGCTAAACATGGCACAATGGTCAGTCAACTATTAAAATTGTAGAGAGTTTTCAATAACCTGTGCAAAAAAAAGTTACACCTTTTTTTGTTCAACCGTATATGTGTATATCCCTCCGATAACAACGATCGATAACAAGAACTATCGATGGTACTGTCATTTTGTTTTACCGCGCTAAGATTACTAGACAGAAATCTTGCTCATCGCCTACGTACTTGATGAGCACAGGTGTTGATGACCTTTGAAACGAAAGTGTATTATTTAGTATTATTCCACACACCATTTGCGATCGCAGCGCCCTCCACGTTCACGAACACTGATGTCGAAATCTAAAATACTGTTAAAGTGATTAAAGCCCGTGAACGATTTTCTGTGTATGCTGTTTAGGTTTCGATTTTCTTGACTCCTACATACCAATATTCGAGAAGACGTTCCTTGCAAGTGGAATAGTGGGTGTCTCGTGAAGCCTCTGTATTAATTATCGGAGAATCGGCCACCGGTCGTCGTTTACTCCCCCGTCCCTCCCTGCCCGTCGACTCTCCCGAGGGTCTCCTCGGTAATTTCGTTTCCTCTCTTGGGTTAATTGCTTTCGGCGATACGTGGTACCATTAATCGGTGCTTGTTGAGGCTCTCTCGCGTTTTTCCTACGGCCATGCGTGTGTTTGTGCGTCGCTGTGATGTCCGGTGTTTTCTACCGTCCTTACCCACCTGTCCGACCTTGTCCGCAATGGGAAAGGGGCAGCCGGGTAGTGGGTGATGTTGGACCCTGGGGAGGACGCCTACATCTACAGAAGAGCGATTTTTTGCTCTTCTTTCACTAGCGAAAATGGGATTTCATTCGACACGAGACAAACAAGTTTCATTAGGCGCCCACGGACTTGACAATATCGAGATAAAGCAAAACAAAGCAATGCAAAAAAAAAGCGAGATTTTTTCATACAGGTAACAAAACTCACTTCTGTTTCGATGTGTAGTCGATATAAGAAATATAATGTACCTCTACTAGAAAAATTTACCGGCTTCGCCCGGGTTAAGGGGGAGGAAATTTTATTTAAAAATTAAGAAATCTAGTGACTTAAAAAAAAAATGTAAATATACGAATCACCTACTCGAAATTCAACCCAATCGGTTTTCAGTTATTGAGGAACCTCGTTAAAAACGTGCAAAATAAAATTAAATCATTTCTTCAATTCAGAACAGAGTATACATTTAAAGATGTTAAGATGAAATGGTCTAACTCACAGGTTTTATTTATTTTTTTTTTTTTGGTGAAACTTATCTTTATTGCATCTGATGAATAAAAAATATAATAAAAAATAACTCAATGTTTTTTAGTAGAAATATTATATCTTCCATATTCAGTTTTAGATCAGGGCCATAGGCGACGCGAGCCTTATATTTATGTTTTTCAAGAACAAAGATAAATCAAGACGAGAGTGAGAATGACTGCTCGTCTCGAGTGGAATTCCCCGTTCGCCCTGAAGGGTCGACTTGTTGACGAGGTCGCGTTTTTCCTATTTATCCTGCTCGCCTCCAGAGATCGTTTGTACAAGATCCTGTCTTATTTACTTTTTCGCCCCAGGGCAGAAAGGTCGAGGGAACCAGAGTGGCCCAACAAAATTCCGGTACCCATATAAAGGAGGCGGTGGGTTCTGGGTTGCATGAGATGTGATGTGATTCGCAGCTGCGAGTGAAGGTGTTGTTGTCAACTTGCCATGCCCCGCGCTCTCTGGTCCCTGCCCACTCCAAACCGCTATCAAAGTGGACGGTGCAGCTACCGAAATTTCGGTGTGATGATGCTCTCTTGTCTTGTTTTGGGTTTTATCTGACACAATTCCTTTTCATCGAATAGTTAGGTTATTAAAACGGTAGATAATGTACATTCGCCATCCACTAAATGAGGAACGCGTTATCTCGCTTCGAGAAAATAAGGAAAACTTTTCTGTTTTGGTAAATATTTGTGGTAAATAAAAAAATAAAAAAATAAATCAGTTCCTTCAGAAAAATAAATATCTTTATTTCAAATAAAGCTATACATTTACGAGTACTCTGTTGATCTCGGCGAACGTGTGATTAATGAATGGAATATTGCTAAACGAAAACCACCAGTACCGTAATTGTTTCTCGGAATGGAATTGCTATATGATGTGGATAAATGAATTAATATTCGGTATTTGTGATAACGATATAACTGTGGTGATTAACCGTTATTTGAATTTGGAAGATTCATTGAAACATTGATTTATATCAATATTTTAAGTGATATATCACTTGTTTAATTTTTGCTATCGAAAGATATAAAAAAAAGTGATATTGCACTATCATTTAAAACTGACATCGTGTTGATGTTCCTCAAAAATTGTTTTGTGTTTTTGTTTCGTCTGTGACAATGATGTGTAACACTTTTTATTTTTGAGTCTTTCGCATATTTTTCAGTTAGAGGAGCCCCCCCCCCTCATTCGGGCGAATTGCTTGCACCCCTGAGTTTTTGGTAGGAGGGAGGAAAGTGGATTATCTGTCTCCCAAGCACGACGGTCTTCTGAGGGTGTAGACCTAGGTGCAGACCCTCTGGTATAGAGTAGACCTGCGGGGGAAAAAAGTGGAGAAAAATAGGTGCGTTTCTAAAACTGTTGTCGATGCCTGGACCACAGACCCATACTGTCGTCAGACCCGAAGCAAATATTGGCAGAGAGCTTCCCCGAACCTTGAAAAATAAATCAAATATCAGGAATAGGGTTTACTGAAATTAAGAAACTGATGTTTTAGTTGTGTGACCGGGTATTTGAATTCAGGCTGCTGACATGAGCTAAGGATCTTTACTACTGGAGACTAAGGATCTTCACTAAGGATCTTCACTATTTCGAGTCTTTCTCCCATCACAGTTATGTTCGCAGTTGTGGACCCAATGGGTTTTGGAGGAAATAGTGACCCCATGCCCACCCGACTGGTCAAACTTTCCCC
>JAUJYS010003710.1:0-12764 GCA_033995665.1 Melogona broelemanni | reverse complement strand
ACCCCTAAGCTCTGGACTCCCTAATGGAAGCTCAGGGGTGACGCCAGTACCCCAGGCTAACGAATAAACGAATAATCGTTCAAACATTTTAGCAGACATTTGCGTAAGAATTTTTCATATGGTCCACGCTACTTTGTCAGTTAAATGAGTTTTTTGTTTCAGCCATTAATCCGAAATAAGGGCTTTCACACATTTCACGTAATTTTGCCACAAATTAGAAACATAATGCATAATATTGTTAAAAGTTCTAACTAATTGAAAGACTAACGCTAGAACAATCTTTTGGTTTACAACTAATATTTGGTACGTAGCTTTCTTATGGTCAAAATGACCACAGGAGATCACCGAACGGACTGCCGAAGAATTCGCAAGACTGAAAAAAAACACAAACGGTTATGTTCAGAAGAAATATTTGAGCTAAACGGTAAAAAAAAGCAGTTTAAACTTGCGCAACTTATAATTTAGAAAATATTTGAAAGATTGCCATTGGAAGCCAGAACACAGAAGTAAAGATCCACGATTATGAAACTGCAAAAGAAACCTATCGGAAAAATCGGTGAAACGCAACTGCTCAATTTTTTCAAAGTATAAATAAATAAATACTGGATAGATAAAATAAAACAGCTACGAATGACGAATGAAGTATCGCCTAACGTTAACAACTCTTTACCTTCTAGATCTTTTAAGCATTTTATACATTTTGTTACCAGCATTTTTTTTAAAAATAAAGTCAGAAGAATCGAGTTACTTTGTGTGAAATTATTGGTTTTCATTGAAACGACATTCTAAACTTAAATTAAAAAAATATATTTGCAACTTTTGTTGGTTTTACTAGAGTGGAGATCACGACGCACCTACAGTTTCTGTTTTAAAAACTTAATTTCTTGCTAGAGTGCGCCTGATTTGCATCATTTAAATCCATTCCGTATTTTTATTGAATGCTCAAGCATACCCGCAAATAAACGTAGTTGCCTCTCGATAATTTTCGATGCATGTCGCGCACTGACGCTGCTTCGATGCATATACCTGCAAACAAAGAAGATCTTTGTAATAAATACTGTAGCAATTCTGTAAATTCTTATTTATTACTTTGCATAATTGCGACAGGCACTTACAAAATACCACATATCTGAAAGCAATTTGTTCTAGAAGGCGATATATTTTTCATTCAAAAATATCTTACATTTACCAAACATAAAACGTTTAAAAAATAAGGCTGTATGTAAACTAACAGAGCACTATCTTGTCCCTTTCAAAATAAAACAATCTTAAAAACTGTGAAGATCTATTAACACGCTTCTCCGTAAAAGCATATACACTTGATAAAAGAGGAAAAAAAAATATCGATATATAATAATTTTTAACAAACTCAACAAACAACTTAGCTCTATTTTTTGTGACCAGATTTTTGTTATCAAGTATACACTCACGACCAGTGGCACTACCGATCTCTCACTATAAAAAAAAATGTAAATGATAAATTTAATTCGCCTCATCTCCTTTCTCAATATTGCTGTAGTCAAAACTTGACCTGAAAATGAATGTGGTACTATAAAAAAAATATGATTTCATTCGCTTCAGTTGCTCCTTCCCAATGTTATTTAAGTCTTAACTTTTGACCTCTTAAAAAATAATGTGGTATCAACTGGCGGTCTTCACGTAACGGTGCCGCGCCATATCTTTTTTTGTTAGACTGGTGGAGGTCCAAATCGATACTGTAACATTGGGTCGAGCGACCGAGCAAAGTTGTTGCTGAGGGAACACTGGTAGTCCTCCTCGTAGACAGGGACTAAACTGGCGATGCCCAGAAGCAGCAGCATCAAAGCCTGAATGGGTAGCGAGGCTCGAAATACGCGACCCAAGAAGTTACCGCACCGGTTTAAGGTCGACGGAGATTCGCTCGGCGTGAGTCTGCCATCTTCTGATTCACTGAAAACAATACATTGACCCATCACACATCTAAATTACCGTCCGAATTGCGAATAACTTGACAATGTCTTGTCTTATCCCTGAATGAATTGCGTATTATTTATTGGGCACAATATAAATCCAATGATAATTGTACCCAGTTCATATGAGCTCATGGTGTTCATTAGCTCATTAATTATTCAGCTGATTTTAGCTACATTCCTACATTGGAATAAAACAAGTTATCTCGGAAAGCACCGATTCATTGTCGTAGATTTAAATCACGAAATAATTTCACACAATTTTTGATTTAAAATAAAAACGGTAGCACTAACAGCCGTCTTATTTAAAAACGACAGCAGCGCAGCCACTAAAGGCAGAACAGCCGAGACAGAAAAAATAAATAAATAACGGCGGTGCTCAAATCAAATTTTCGATTTCAACGGGTAAAAAAAATTGAGCAGTTCAAAATTGTTAAATTATCAATTTAAATTTTCTTTTTTGTCAATTGATATTGAAAGCTGAATGAACAAAACCTCAGAAGCAAACCTCAAAAGCAAGTTGACCCAGAAAGCGACGTGAACCATATCCAGGTTTATGAACCCACAAGAGGGCATACGTTTATCAGAACAATCGGGGAAAGAGAACTACTCAATTTTTTTTTTCAATTTCAACCGCGGAAATCGACTATTCAAACTACATGGGAAGAATATTTACATTTCTCGGTGCATAGGAGCGCCTCCAGTTTGGGACTCACTTGGAGTGCCAATTTCCAAATACTAGAGAAAGCAAACACACAAAATAAAAACGTCAACAACTGTGCAAAAAATTAAAGAAAGAGAAAATATGAAGAGAAAAGAAAAATATGAATATAATGCTTTCCTAGCACATCACTTGTGAGTGAAATGTTAACGATGCAACGAAATTATCGAGTGATTTGGGAAATGACTTGTGAGAGGTGTTTAACATGTGTTCGTGAAACATACTCGTATCTTGCTACAGTGTGAGAATATCTAAACTACGAATATTTCATGCGTGCAAAGTGTGTGAAGTAAATGCATTTGATGCACTTTCCTGATGTGAGGAAGATTAATAAAAAATTAAAAACTTTTCTGTCTATTAACTAAAAGGACAAGAGCGAACAGTTTGGAGAAAGCCGGATCTTCGAACACACGTCTTCGGTAAATGAATTTTTTTAAGACCTACATCCCAACTCCATCGACGAATTTCTATTCCGCATCTATGCAGCTCAATTTACCGTCTACAACACTTGAACACTACCGCAAGACAATGATTGATTATCTGGTCTACACTCTACCAACACTACCGTAAAACACTGATTGTACTACGGTGTCTTGTGGTGGCGCCTATTCATATCGTGATGTCGCATTTTTCTAAAATAAAGGCGATCGTTACTAACACCTACCAGAGTAGATAACGTCAACAGCGATCCGGAAAGATAGTCTTCGACATCGGATCCCAATACGCTCATGCGATCGGACTGAAAAATATAGAGAGCACGCAGGCCAAGTTGTTAAAGTGAAATCCTTGAAGAGAACAATATTACATGACGTATTCGTAATTGAATTAATAACGGCGAAGCTTACCGCATTCGCTCCACCCGTTTGGACGAGCCGACTCAGTTTGGAAATGTACGCTCGACACAGCTGCTGCAAGGCATCGATACGTTTGGCGAGGTGCGAGATTTTCGTACGGATCTCGAAACCCTCAGAGGACGCTGTGGACGTGGAGGACATAAACTGTTCGGTCAGGGCAAGCAGAGAACCTACACGTGACTCGCACGGCTCTAGAGTGTCGCGGAGTTCCTGTACAAAAGATAAAAGGTTACCAATGCATAAATAAATACTATTTTAAAAACACAAATAAATTACGTGCTCCAGAGAAAATATCAAGATTCTCCCATTACTCAACACACATCAAATACTTTTAAGCTCGGGTTGTTCGGACGATTTTACACTTGCGCAATTTCGGTTCTTGCGTGCTCCAGAAAAAATATCAAGATTATCCCATTACTCAACACACATCAAATACTTTTAAGCTTGGGTTGTTCTGGCGATTTTACACTTGCGCAATTGCGGTTCTTACCAGGAATCGGTTCAGCTTGGCAGTCAACTCTCGCTGATCGCATTCCAGATTCACCGGCTCCATTCTCCGCACGTCCATCTCGGTGGCCAGCAGCCACGAAGACAGCTCTTCGACAGTGTCGTGGAAGTCTGAGCATTGTAGCAGAGCCGCTTGCAGTTTCGCCTGGCGCTCCGTGGCGTTCTTGCAAACCTTCTCCCACCTTCGATTCATCTTCTGATCAACGACATTGCCAACACATTCCCGGAATATTAGTCGACCAGCCAGAGCGTATTCATGCGCCTACAAAATTCAAGCTGGAACATTGCTAATCCGATTCACATTCGTTAGGTTCAAACGCTCACCTTCAAACGGTCCCTCAGTTTGCGAATTTCATTCTTCTGGTTCATTTGATCGATGATGGCTTGCGAACAGAGGTTCAGCGACATCACAACAGCCTTGTGACTGTCCAACTCCAACAAAAATTGCTACAAAAAAAATTTATATTGTCGTGAACGCTCATCAATTAACATATGACGAAACGGTGGCAGTTGAGAAAGAATTCGGGAATACCTCCTACTTCAGTATATCACAACCAATGCCCGCACATACCTTGTGAACGGCGACCAGAACTTCCAGCTCGGCTATCGTTGCGGACCGTGGCGGCCCCTGCGTCGACTGGTGAGCTTCAGCTCTGGTCAGCCAGGACTCGATCGATTCCATATCCTTGATCAGTTGCTGCCACAGCTTCCAGGCCTCCTGCAAGTCCCTGATTCTACTTTTGGCCAACAAATCCAACGTCTCCCAACGGTTGGCAGTGTCTGTTGGCCGAGAACATTCAAGAACGAATCAATGAAGCATCGGAAATGAAACTTGAAGCATCGGAAATGAAACTTGAAGCATCGGAAATGAAACTAGTACGAATGAAACAAGTCGTAGCATATTTTTCCTCTGGAAATAATCCAATTACTTACCCTGAACCTCCTCCGGGTAAGGCGGGCCCTTGGCGAGCCCGGTTTGGTCTTGCAGCAAATCGCTGACGTGTTGAACGAGATCCACGTTTGACCTACACAAGGCCACGAGCTTTTTCTATTAAAAAATAAAACAAAAGAAATCAGCTTACTATAATCAAATTTGGAAATGTCATTAACGGAACAAGCCATGTTTTTAGACAATCACTTTTGCATTTATGTCCACCGAATTACGATGCGATCAAATTAGTTTTCGAAAATGCAGAATTTATAGTTTATTTTACTTACATGTTCGTCGATGAAAGCTTCAAGAGCGACTCCCTGTTGAACAGGTCGGCGAATCAGCTCCTCCAGGCGAGCAAAGTTGGCCCGGCTTTCGCGCAGCGCCAACTCCAGATCGCGCATGTACGTCTGGATGCTGGACAACGGTTGGGAATTGTCGCTGTCCGTGAATGATTCCTCAGTGGTGGCCTCACTTATCGTCTCATCGATCGACACCCGTTTCTCGGCGACAGCCGACCCGTTAGAATACGCTGGAGTCGAACTGGCCGCATGCTGCACAGCACAAATTGACAATAAATACATAAATACACCAAACACAAAAAAAGTTAAACTGTAAAATAATATTTAACTTACGCACGTACATTTAATTTTAATCAAATTGCTATTAAATCAATTTTTAAAGTGAAGTTGCGGATTAAAACCAGTAACTACTATTCCTCAAAATTATTGAGAGATGCAGAATAAACTAGTTATCACTTTTTTTTACAATCACTGATCGTAATCACTGAAGTGAGCAAGCTCATAAAAATCGCAGATTTTCAGGATCGACTGAACTAGAGCCTGACCCGGGAATGGAACCAGAGATCGCCAACGACAGCAACCGCCTGGACTAAGACGCCCGCACATTGCACTATCTCATCGTTAATTTTGGTACTGGTTTTATCAGTGCAGTGCAGATGCCAGGCCAAGGTTTATGGAGTAAGCCTCACTCCATAAACCTTGATGCCAGGCCACATAAACAGTTGAAGGTGAACGACAAATATCTTCAGAATAAAATAAATGAATCCGTCTAATCTCAGTCGAATCGAGGTGCCTGGTTACCTTTTCAGACAGATGCAAAGTGTCCACCTGCTCACTGGAGTCTGAGCGCAGCAGTGAGCCCACTTGGATGTTGGAGCCCGACTGAGGCAGCCTGTCGACTTGCTCGCTGGAGTCTGTCAGCTGCACCGCCTCCACACCTTTGTTGGAATCTGCCCGGCGCAACGTGTCCACCTGTATGTTGGAGTCGACATGTTGCAACGTGTCGTCGTGTACACTTGCGCTGGACAGTGGCAGCGACGAGTCCGCTCGATCACTGGAGTCCACCCTTTGCAACGTCTCGACTTGTACGAGGTCTTCTTGCTGCAAGGTATCAACTTGCACAGTCGAGTCGGTTAGCTGAACGGCTTCGGCCTGTAATTTAAAAAATACATAAACTTTAACTGCAATACTAAATGCCACTTCGCAGCACCAGAAAATAATTTTGCTTGGAGCCAATTTGAAGCAAGATATTTGTTCAAGTTTGCAACATTTTATTTGCACCACAAAATAAATTTTACCACTTTTTATTAGGCAGGATTTGCTTTTACTAAAACCAGAATTTAGCGCAAATAAAAATTCTTGCAACTTACCTCGATCTCTCTAGCTGCAGCCAACTGCAACTTCTCGAGGCGAGACAGGATCGTTTCTCTCGCCACAGCCGCTTCCAAGACGTCGGCTTCGACAGCAGCCATTATCTTGGGTTTGGACGTCGTCTGATCGGCGGTTATGTCGTTCGCGAGTCGACGAAGCATCGACATTTTCGTATCGTATTCGGTCATCGTCTCCTGGATTGCCTGCAACGACGGATTAAGCTTTTATTACAAACGCAAAGCCAGTTTTCAGAAATGGTACGATTGATTGATTTGCAGGCCTACCCTAGATACGATTGAGTTTATCAATAATTGGCGTCAACTCAAATTGAATTTCACGTATAATAAACCTTTAAATCTCGTCTCGACATATCTCCGAAATGCTGATCAGGGAAAGGACAATTATTTATTCAATTACAAAAGATTTAAAAAAAATTGTAGAAAAGCAAATTTCGTCAGCAAACACAACTGAGTGTGAGGAAATATGAACCTTTCGGCGCAAAATAAAATATTCTTTTACTAATGCTTAGAGCAACTTAATAATCATCGGGAATAATTTTGGAGCTAATAAATTGAAATATATTCAATAATTAAAATAAATTAAAACCCTTTCTGATAAATGTACCGGTAGGTAGCTATATTTTTGAAATTTCCATCAGTTTCCAGTACCTGCAACTGCCCGGCGTGGGAACCTATTTGGCCGGTGGCAGTCAGTCGCTCCAAAACGGTCAACTGGTTTCTGACATCGGCAATGCCAATGAGGTATTCCACCCTGAGTGTGCGCAGGTCGTCCCACCGACTCAATGGAATCTGGTAACTGGTGGAAGCACTCAACAGCCGGTGGAACAGGGCGTCGTAGCTGGCGTTGGTCGCCTGGAAGCGCCGCCTCAGCTCGTCACGGGCGTCCAGGCGGCCATCTTGGGCTAGCTCGTGGAACAGCCGGTTGATTTCTTTGCGGTTGGCGCACTTGGCATGGACATCGTCGAGTAAACCCTAAAATAGATATTGCCAAGGTTTAGACAGAATAAATAATCGAATAGTTCAAATAAACACAAAGTTGTCTACCACGACTGATTACGACCATAGCCGTAAAATTATCAGGTGCAAAAATATTGTAACACAAAAAAAATGAAACGTTTACAAACCTTCAATCTATCAACTATCCTCTGCAATTCGGAATAGGAATCAACATTATTGGAAGCTAAAATGAGGTGCTCGTAGGTGCTCTCGGTTTGCGTTATCCACAGGTTGAAAGTGTCTATCCGCTTTATAAATGTTTCCCACAACTCCCAAGTCGTCGTTATCCTGCGAACGAATAAATATTTCACATTCATTTTTAAAACACGATCAAATCTCGCTGGCCAAGATCATAGCTTGAAATCCCCCACGGCTTACAATAATTTTCGGGCATCGGACAACTGGCAAATGCCCTCCCATTTTTTGTTGAGATTGTGCTGGGCCTGGGCAATCTGAGACGCTTCAGCGCCAGCCCCGCGGCTATTGCAGTCGGCGTAAAGCGCATTGCAGAGGCTCTGAATGGAAGCGATGTTTTCTCGGTGCTGGTTGATATCGTCCTGCAGGACCTGTAAGAAGCAAAACATCATGTACTGACTAAAATATGAACAAGTATTCGTCTTCAATGTGGTTTCAAACTGTAAGAAGTGCATGTGATACAAAACTGTTCAAGCAATATTTAATTGTTCATAAAAACATCATTCTGATAACATGAGAAAAACTGATTACTGATATCAATAAATAAAATCAGTGATTTTACTCTATAACTGAAAGATCAAAAGTGTATCACTGATTAATTTATTCATGTATGTAATAGATTTTTCTTATTTAATTCTACATCTGTATCTGCATATTTTTTATACCATCATCGTTTAATAATTTTGATAATTTGCAAATACCTTGTGTTCCTTGAGGAGCCCTTCAATTCTATCCTCGGAACAACGATCGAAGATCACCGGCGAAACCAGGCTTCGTTCAATTTGGCCCAACCAATCGCACAGCTTGGACATTTGCAGATCCAACTCCAAGATGTCACGCAGAATCTCCTGCACTTTCCACAACCTGTTTCGAAAGGAGAAACAAATTGTTTACTCTACACATGCCAACTTTGCTATAGCAGACCATGGAAAGCGGAACAGCGAAACATGGAACAGCGGAAAGGCAGTCATCGTCGACACTCACTTGCGCATGCACATGTTGTCCAGCCGTTGCCAGTCGTCACCAAGCGCGGCCAATTTCTGGCTGATGTCGTCCGCCTTCTCGCGGCTGCTGACAGCGGCCAAGCCGTGACCGAGATCAACCATGCTCTGAATCTCGCCTCGCTTTGACTGAATTTCGGGCAAGTGCACCTGAAATTTAATTTTTATAAAGTGCCATTAGTAAAGACAGAATAATAAATAGGCAGTAAATATATTTTATAATCTCTTATATTTGAGCGTCAACAGAACGAACAAAATTCACGTTAAAATAGTCACAAGTTCTTACGTTTTCGAGTCGCTTAGCGAGCGCCGGCAGGGTGCTTTCGTCGTCGTTGGTGAGCTTGAGCTCGACTTCCTGCACCCAGCGACCGAACATGGCGCACAGCAGGTCGAATCGATCCCACTTGGATAGCTTCTCCAAGAGAAGCCTTCGATGGAGGACCAACAGGTGATCCATCTCCGTCCACATCTCGCGCACAAGCAGCACCCGTTGATGAAGAATGCGCATGTCCTGAGGCGAAACGATCTCGCGGAGCTCCTCGTCTTTGCTCAGCAGCTCGTTCAGCTGAACGCCGATCGTCTGCAGTGTCGCAAAGTATTCCTGAAAGCAGATTATTTATTATCCGAAAGCAGATTCAACTTATTTTAGTAACTTTTACTCAGTTTATTAAATTATTAATAATATTATCATCACGCATGCAACATTAAGACAGTACTATTTGGACAGAATTATTCTCTTTTTAGTTTCCAAAATTTTATTTTCAATATTTGCACAGAGAAAAATAAAGAATGCATCAAAAATCAGAATTGCAAGAAAATCCATTAACTAATAAAGTAAATTTTCAATGTTCATTTAATATGCGATTAAATCAGTAGTTAATAAAATCCTAGGCCTGCATGATCAACAACAAAACGAAAACGAGAAGCAACTGTTTTAATTACCTGGCAGTGCTGGATGGCCTTCTGTATGTCGTCGAAACTCTCGGGCAAGTCGTGACTGAAGATGGTTCTCAGATCCTTGAGCTGATTCTGGATGCCGGTCACCGTCTCCTCCGTCACGGTCCACAACCGCCACACCCTGCTCAGGAATTTGTGCCATGTGGACAGGCCGGCCTCTATGTTGCCGATGCGCTGCTGCAGACGACTCATCTCGCTCCGCAGAGTGGACACGGTGGCCTCGTCGTAGCAGGCGCACAGGGCCTGGTTAGACTCTTGCAGGTTGCGCAACATCGCCTCGCCCTTCTCCATCGACTTCAGCACCGTCTATTATTAATATTGCATTTGAAAATATACGAGTAATATAAAAGTGATGTCAGGAAATATCGATTCAATCTCGTCCTAATCATCGTCAAATTAACAATATTGTTATTGTTTTTGTTATTCCAAACAGCACGCTGCACTTAATTTATAACATGACCATACTAGAAACCTATCTACTTTTTACACATAACATTAAGAAGTAATAGGCCGCACAAAAGTAGATTGGCTTACCTCGACTTGTTGTAGCACCTTTTCAACCTTCTTGATAGGTGCGTGTTTGATCTGCAGCTCTAATCGCTCCTTCTCCATCTCGATCAGCCAAGAGGACAGCCGCTGCAACAGGCGTTTGTAGTTCTGCCATAGCAGCAGGTAGCGATCCACGTCTACTCTACCGGCCGCCGCAATTCCGATGGCAAATTCCCAGTCGGCCGCCAGGCGGCGCAGCTGTTCCGCGGCGCTGTCACGGTTCTCCTCCGGAACTCCGGTCAGAAGCTGCGACTGATCTTCGAGGAAGTCGCTCTGTCCAGCAAGCAGCGACTGGTGGGCCTGAACCAAGCAAATACATTTTTAAAATCAACAAAAGTTTCATTATTGATAAAATAAACGACGATAAAAAAGCTTTCTCAACTTACATCTAACGACTTCTGTCTCTGTACAAGTCCCTCGAGGCTGGTCGGACAGGACGAGTGGAGGATGCTCTCGATGTCCAAAAGAATCGAGCGCAGGAAACTGATCTTGGACGAGAACTCCAAACATATGAGCAGCTGCAGCAAATCCTTTTGGTACCTCTGCAACGTTTCCACGTACAGACGATCCCACTGGTAGACGACCGAGGCCACTTGAGTGGAGAGTTCGGCCGAGTCCAATTTCGGCTGCAGGTTCTGTAGGTTGGCGATGACGTTCTCGCGTTTGCTGAACTCGTTCAAATGAGACTGCCAATTCAAACAAAAATAGGCGTTAGGTACTTGTGAAAGATCAATTGTATCCGGTTTTTAAACCTTTGACAGCTTTCGACTACAAGGTAGAATTAATTAAATTCATGTTCAAAAACCAAGTAATAGCTTGTTTTTTCCATTAGTATGAATATTTATAGCTTACCTTGAAAATTGATACTCGTATCTGTAAATGATCACTGCTGAATGGATCCACGGCTGGAAGTTCGAGGTCCTAAGTCATTTCGAAACAAGAAACAGTGGTTTCGTTAAACTTTATATTCAAGATTACATTTTATTGAGGGAATCGTCCGACAGATATACCGCTTCATGAGAAGAAGAAAATGTGGTGACCTTACCGATTGAACCAGAAGGAGGAATTCTTTGACGCTGTTCAAACAACTGACGCATTCCTCCACTTCCTGCTGCTGGCCCATGAGAATCATGGCGTTCTTCTGCAGGTCGTTCTCCAGCGACGCCATCTTTTGCTCCAGATAGTCCACCTCGCCGTTGATGTGACTCTTGACATCGGCGGACAGATCCGGAGAGTCGTCCAGCAATTGGCTCGTGCTGCGCAGGATGGTCAGATTCTGCCGCAATTGAGCGGCATCCTTTGTCAGCATCTGGGTTAGTAGATTATAAATAATTGACAAGACAATTAGAATCGACACAGTGAAACAGAGCGATGTAAACCTAAAAACATGTTTTTTTTTAGTATTTAATATTGATTTCTGGCACCCGGTGACCTGAAGACAAACTGAGAGATCGCCCCTCAGTTCATCGTTCATCCAATAATCAATCAATTTAACTTAAATAATAGCGAGAATTACTAACATCACAGTCGTCGATGTGCTTGGAGTCTTCTGGCGAGGCCACCGCCGTCTGCGAAGCAAGCAGCGTCTGGAACCGAACCTCGCGATCACCGATGCCCTCCAGTAGCGCCTCGTAGCCGAGCGTGTAGCTGCGCCACAGCACGTAACTGGCCTCGTTGCGTGTCAATACGTCCGAGGTGGCGGCCTGCAACGCGCTCCACTCGCTCTGCAGCTGCACCAGAGTGGCCTGCACTTCCTGTTGGACATCGCCCGCCGCCACCGTCTCTAACAGCTGCAGCGCCTCGCTCTGCAGTTGTTCCACGTGTGGCGTATGCGCCTGGAAGGTGGCTTGCAGCTCCACCAGACGGCGGTGCTGGGCCTCGAAGGCAACGAACTCGGCGGCGGGCACGGCGAACTGGTTGAGGGTGTAGCCGGTCTCCACCAGGCACTGACGCACGATGCCCTGGATCTTGAGGAAGCTCTGCCAGCGCGCTTCCTGCTCACGCAGCGAGTAATCCAGCGCTTCCAGCTGTCCGTCTATGTCCGACCACTCGTGAGCCACGTGACGGGCCGTCTCGCTGATGGCGGACAGCAAGGCCGGTTGCTGGAGGTCGGCAGGAATGGATTCGGCGTAATTGCTAATGGACTCCACCTTGGTCTTCATTTCGGTGGCGCTCTTCTTCAAACTCTAATGGCAAATTAAAAAAAAAATATCAGTCAAGGTGACTACAAGAGACTCATGTATCTGAAACGTATATTCATCTACTTATTGTTATTAAATCATCGTTAGCCTGAATAATGTTTTAAAATAACTTTTTTTTACAAAATAGTAATAACAAATAATTGGAATGGCTCTGAACTCTGAACTCAGGCTCTGAACGAAAAGTTGTTTTTTTCTCTTTTAAAATAATGC
>JAUJYS010003709.1:0-12764 GCA_033995665.1 Melogona broelemanni | reverse complement strand
GATCCACCCCTAAGCTCTGGACTCCCTAATGGAAGCTCAGGGGTGACGCCAGTACCCCAGGCTAGCGAATAAACGAAGCCCGCTCAGTAGAATGTGACCATACCCACTGAGCTACTGGGGACGACAAAATATTTCCTTGTGTTCCTTTCACCATTTTACCCCGAAAACATGGATGGAAAAGATGGAACGATCAAGGAACAAATCTCTAGCCGCTGCCATCTTGATTCAGACAACTAATTCGGTTGGGTATATTTCCGTTTCTGGTTGGCAGACCGCCAGCCCCTAACTTCACGCAATCACACAATATTCTATTGCAGTGAAGCTCAATACACAGATAACACGGGGCCAAGTAAACAAAGGATAAAGATGATGTTATCTTTTCGCGTTCCTTTTATCTTTTCTTATTTTAAAAATTTACCAGTGAAGTGTTGAATTTGTGGGAGATTTTTTTAAACTGGGGTTCTATATATTTGAAATTACGCCAATATGCAGATTATATTTTTTGAACCTCGGTTGAGATCCCTAGCAAATTTCTTTACTCGAATGAAGAAACAATCGTTGTAATTTAAGTATTTGTTTTGTCACGATTGTAATTTAAGTGGGGTTTTTTTTGGTAATAATAAATACGTTATTACCGAATGAAGAAACAAACGTGTTGTAATTTAAGTGTTTGCTTTGTCACGATTGTAATTTAAGTGATTTTTTTTCCTAATATTTGTAATACGTTATTACCCGTTAAAAAATTGTTGCCATTCATCACCCTTTATGGTCGAGGAAACCTTTAATTTATTCCGTGGAAACATTTAGTTTTTCCATTATTCAAATTGAACATGACTTCTCATCAAGAGCCCAATTATTTAATAGTTCGCACAATCTACGTGCGTTCGGGGAGAAATTTATGGAAAAACTAGCTTTTAAACCCGGCTTCGCTCGGTTGTGTAAAAAAAAAATTAAAAATCTAATAAAAAAGAAAAAAATTCATAAAAAAATAAAAGTTAAAAATTGTTAAAAATTAAAAAAATACAAAAATAATTGATGACATCATTACAGATGACGTTATGACGGTAGATAGGTTTAAAGCCCGGCTTCGCCCACGTTTGTGTAAAAAAAAATTATAAATAAAATAAATTAAATAAAACTTTAAAAAAAAAAATTAAAAAAAATGATGACGTCATGACGGTAGATGACGTCATTACAGATAATGACGCTATTACAGATGATGACGTCATGACAGATCTTTACAAAAAAAAAAAATACGGTAGATGACGTCATGAATGTAACACAAATTTCATGTCAACATATTCATCATCATATAACATCGAAGATGAAGTGTCCGGTTCAGCGCCGAAATATGCGCCGCATGTCCTGGGAGTCGTTTGTCTATATATTTTTTCCAAACTCTAGAAATTGTTCTATCATATAACATCATCCACATTTAAAAATAAAATCGAAATTAAACGAAATCTGGTATTACAACTTCCTTTCTATATAGAACTGTTTTTTTTTTAAGTCAAATTTACAATTCATGAGTTTTTCACTGGTGAGACCAAAGTGATCGCTTACAAAAAATATTAACAACAATACATGTTTTATTTAAAAGATTTATTATCCGCCCTGTTAGTCCATTCCATACACTGTACACACATCAATTACGTTACAAATTTGAAAGTTCACTCAAAGACAATGAGCTCAAGACTTGCCATCACGAATGTTGTTTAACCAAAGAAACTACTCGTTGTCCAAGGGAACTTGTTGAAAATAGGAATGTTTATTGGCACTCTTCTAATAAATATCCATTTTGAAACTCATAAATGCAAAGCTGTGCTCGGCCGGATTAAGTATCACAAACAGCTGATATGCTAGCTACCTAAGCACGGCAACAGGATATAAAAAAAAAAATAAAAACCCATGTCCACAATGAATATATGCACGTGAGCGAATGAAAATGATCTGAACGAGCTTAGAACCCTACATGACACCAAACAAGAATAAAAATCTTGATTTTTGATACAGATAACCCACAACGTTGCGCAACTACCACATGACTAGGTTTTGAAACAATTTGATAACCTTTTCATTTTACTACCACTAGGCAATCATGCAACGTATTTGTCAGCGTACCCACTGAACTCAAGATCCAACTCCTAAGTACTAGAATCCAAGTACCGAAATAAAATAATCAGACGTCCGATAAAAAAATAACACTCGAAAATAATCCAATTCCACTTGAGACTCGCCCACAACTCCATTAAAATAGATTTGGCACACCGGACTATTTCCACTTGGAATGAGTAACAAAACTAGACATCCTTGTACAAGAAGAACACAATGTTCATGTATGACATGAATTTCTCAGAATCCACGTTTGTCACGTTTGCTACGAATGTACCAAAATATACATTTTTATATCATTATTCGTAGACAACGCCAGCATAATTATTGCGTCATTTCGCCCATTGATTACAATCAGTGGGCGATCAATCAGTCGAAGTCAGGCAAAGAATCAGTGTCAACTTAAAAATATATAAACTTGATTTGTCCACGAATCTACCACGAATGATCACAAGCGTGTCCCTTAACACCATTCGTGAAGAAGATCAATATACAGCACATAAAATGTAGTCTTGAATGAAAAAATTTAAACAACGATAAAACCCCCAGTTTTGTCCTGGACTTTATCGTTGTTTTAATTATTTAAAAATATATACATTTGGCATCTATCATCAACACGGGCAAATATTAGTCTTACACTTGGCTAAATTACACGGAAAACCGACCACAAATCACAGGTGAAGAAATTTCGTTTGGATATAAAGAAACAAGCTCTACAAATCTGTATCTCCTAATCTCATCGAAACTCCTGGCACCTTAACCGAACCCAATCACAAAGCTTGGGCGTCAAATGATAGTCTTATAAGGACAATAATATCTTGTCCCTGGTCGAGAATTGTGCGTCGAGTGAATTAAGACGGGCACACGGTGCCAAACTAGATTATTCGATCTCCAGCGTGTATTCGAGGAGAATGGAAGAGTGGGGACGGATTATGATTCGTTCGACTTGGATGACAATCGAATGAAGACTCGCGGCGACGCATGCTGATTCAGGGTCGAAGCAAGTTCGAATCAGTTAAAAGTCTTTGTATTCCAGATAGCGCTGCGCGGTCCACGGCAGTTCCAACAGAGAGGCAGTTCGCGAGTCGGTCAGCTTGCGTACGGCGAGTCGACACAGTTGCTGCAGGGGTGGTGCCGAGATGGGCGTGGCGAAGAACTTGACATTGCCTCGCGTAGTCCTGAGGGAGACGAAATAATAAATATCTTATCAAAACGGGACTCTTTCAGGCGTGTACGCTAGACTCATAAACAAAAATTAAAACGGCCATTAGAATAATTCGTTATTCTGAGACGTGACACGTGAAAAATGCTATTCACTGCAGTATCAGGAATAAAAAAATGAGAATTGACCTTCTAAGCGGTTCAAAAAATAAAATCTGACTCTCCAATTAAATAATTTCAAAATGAAGAAACACAACTGTACATTGGGAAACATTTTCTAACTAAATTTTAATAAGTAAAATGATTGAGAAACTTCAAATAAATAATTGAGAAAAACTGATTAAACGTAAATAAAATCAACGATTTAAAGTTCGATAGTAAGACACTTTTAATCACTCAGGTACAAAGGAAACAAATACACGAGCTTTCGGCTGTGACGCCTTCTTCGTCTGTGAATAAAATGGAAATAAACATGGAAACGTAAAACAGTGAACTTCAAATTCTAGATTGGTACATGCTCATGTCTTGAACGCGCGTCTTGTCGTTGACACAATGCTTCTCCTTGTTTATGTGGCATGCCTCGGCCAATAACCTTTCTTTTAGAAAAGGGGCGTAAGCCAATTGGCGTGTTCTTTTGTCGTCGATGAGGTGACCGTTGCCCAAGCAGTGCGTGGTTATCGCGGATTTTCTGCGTGAATGTTCGATGTCCTGACAACTGTTTTACGTTTCCATGTTCATTTCCATTTTATTCACCGACGAAGAAGGCGTCACAGCCGAAAGCTCGTGTATTTGTTTCTACTTTATCTGACGGATTAAAAATGTCTCACTATCGGACTTTAAATCGCTGATTTTATGTACGTTTAATCAGTTTTTCTCAATTAATTCTACATCTGTCTCTGCGTGTATTTTATACACCACTATCATTTAAACATCAAAGGACGCATAAACTGCGGTCAGTGCCAAGGTGTTCTAAGGGTTCAAGTCTTGCATGTTTAATTTTTTTTTTTATCTTGCATATTATTTTTTCTTTAGAATTAACGTTGAATCCTCCGGAGGGCATCATTGCTGGACCGATTAACGAAGATAACTTTTTTGAATGGGAAGCTCTGATCACGTAAGGACACACAACCACTGCAGTAGTATAACTAGCGTAATAAATAAGGGGGGGGGGGAAATAAACAAAATTTTCTTTGGATTTTTTTGGTTGGTATCGTTTGGTCTAAGGTTGTCACTCTTAATTGTAATATAAATATTGTCTTACTGCTGACATCAGTGACATGCCTTCACTTTTTCCTTCCATGACGAATTCCGTTGCATTTTTCTTCTTCTGTAGAGGACCGGAAGGGACGTGTTTCGAAGGAGGCGTTTTCCCGGCCAAAGTCGTCTTTCCTCCCGACTATCCGCTGAGTCCACCCAAAATGCAGTTCACCTGCGAGATGTTTCATCCAAACAGTCAGTACTACTTTGTCCAATCAAATTCCACTAGCAAATTTAATTTTTTATCATGGCGTTTATTAAGGTTTTGTTCTCCCACTTGGTTGACGTTTCAGTTTACCCTGACGGTCGAGTGTGCATCTCTATTTTGCACGCTCCGGGTGACGATCCCATGGGTTACGAATCAAGCGCAGAACGGTGGAGTCCTGTGCAGAGTGTGGAGAAAATCCTGCTTTCCGTCGTCAGCATGCTGGCAGGTAAACAATCCACTTCGTCCCATCACAGAGTGATACGATCGGGTACAGTCCAGTCGTTTGAGAGAAAAGATTTGGTGGTGCGACGGTAAAGTGCGAACGGAACGGAAAAGTTCCGTTCCTAGGAACTGGTTTCTTTTTTTGAGGAACTTAAGAACGCCTAGGTTCTTTTTTAATTTTGAGGATCTGGAACGGGAACTGGTTCCTTTTTTTTTTATTAACTGGAACGGGTGGTTCCTTTTCTGTGTAAAGGGTTCCTTTTGCCACAACCGTAAATTTTGTTGTTGTTAAATTTTGTACGAGTACAATTTTTCAAAGTATGTCTGTCGTCAGCAGAACAATTGTGCATCTTCAAACAGAAATTGTTAAAAGATTGGATTGCAGCGTGGCAATGCTCGGTTTAACGATCAAAATTTGTTTTCACTTTTCTAGAGCCAAACGACGAAAGTGGAGCCAACGTGGACGCGGCCAAAATGTGGCGCGACGACCGCGGCCAGTTCAACAGGATCGCGGAAAGAATAGTGCGAAAGACGCTGGGTCTGCCTACGCCGTAGTGAGAACTTGGTTCGGGTCAGGGCCTCGTTATTTTTTACCCCTGGCACTGTTTTTGAAAGAGTGTGTACCCCCTTTTGTTAATGTCGAATATGGGATTTTTTTCTTGTATATAACAATACTTGTTGTTCATCTAATTATGTTCGTGGCATTCATTCTTGACATTAAAGGGATGAATATAATTGTGGAATTGTGATAAGTGTTTTTATTTTAAACGTCGAAATTTTTGTTCACGGAATGTTTAAAGAATAATTAAAAATTAGAATAAGGTTTTTGACCACGAGGACGGGATTGGCAACTTACAGAAAAGATGCGGTTAAAAAATAATAATTGATAAACTTTGTACTCTGCGTCTTAAAATTTACTGGAGGGACTTGTTTTGCATAGTTTGATACATTTGATTAGTATAAAAATATATAACATGGCGACTGATCTGAGGGACACTTGTAAAAAAAAAGTCAATCGATGGTCATCGTCAAATAGCGTACAATTTTCGAACAGTCAGATTCGGGGACAAAGAAGTTTTTTTTGCGAAATAGAATAATAATAAATAAATGAATAATATTTTAAAGATATTTCAATAAGCTGAACACGAATAATATTTTTTTAAATTTGCCTGAATTTTTCGCGTTGCAAGAAAATGCCATTAGATGGCAGTACCAATTAGCAAAACAAGGAGTAACATATCGTAGAAACCCATTTTGCGATCATTGCTCGTGTTTTCCTCGTAGAAGTCTTCTGAAAAATATACGGGCAATGTTTTCTATCCGTGCATTTCTATAATGACGTTCAGCGCTATCTATTGCAGATAATATGCAACTATGACGACGTTCGTGGTCAAAATAATGAACACACGCGAAATTATAGTTGCATCTATCGAGCAATAGATGGCGCTGGTCACACTCATAGAGATGCATGGATAGATATCATTGTTTAATCAGTGACTTCCACGTGGAAGACACGGGCCACGCTCGTAAATTTTTTGGTGATCTCTACCATATGAGGGCATTCCTTGTCCGCTCATTGGTGCTGCCACCTAGCGGGGAATTGAGCGTTTCTGATGCAAAATGGCGGCGCCCAGTGAAAATAATCTTATGCGAGAGAAATCGGTCGAAAAAACCTAAATTTACTGAAATTTGAGACCGCTGGATCGAGAATGGCTGAAGATTCTGATGACAAGACGTGTCCGCTACGCGACCGAGAAGTTGCCGTCGAGTGTATTAATGACTGCGCGCAGGATAATAGGATAAATGGCGTTCCTGTGTCCGATATGGAGGTAGGTCTTGGTCGTAGAACTGGTCTAAGGCCCACCACTAAAGTCATAAAAATATGCTTATATAACACGACGAATAACCTTTCTTTTTGCGCAGAAATTCGCGGAGCTTCGCCAACGTCGAGAGGAATTGTCCAAGGCCGCAAAAACGAAAATAGCACGAGCAGATCAAAAGAAATTTCTTCGAGCTGAAAAACGTTTGTTTCAAGCTGTTGGACCTCCAGGACCAAGTACAAGCAGTACCGAGTACGTCTACACTCTACAACGCATTAAATAAATACCCGATGTCGTCATTTAAACATATATCTACATTAAATATAACGAAACGTAAAATGTTATGTACAATTTTTCAATTATTCAGGGTCAAGAATGAATGGGCTCAGGTGAAGCCTTTCCTGGATATAAATGCTCACCTTTCGGGTCCAGTCGGTCACGGCATTAGGCAGCCAAAGGTCTGACAAACCATATTGTTGGGTTATTCGTCCGTCAACCTTTAAAGCTGGATATAATTATTAGCGATTCATTTTCCTCTTGTACCGTGTTTATCCATCGTTTCTAGTCCGGCATGGAAGAGAAGATCAATGCCGCCATCGGCGAGCAAAAATACGGCGAAGCTGAAGTGCTCAGCGATACCCTGGCAACCAGAGAGGTAAAATTGGCAACGATTTTAACGACGTATTTCGCTGTTACCGACGACTGTCTCACTATTTAAACGATTTCCCTTTAGTTTGCCGTTCGTGTTAGTGAAGCATTTGGTGCCAAACGTTACGCGGATGAGAAACAAGCCGAAAAGGATGTGGAGACTCGGAAGAAAAAACGTTGTCTGCACTGGGGGTGAGTCAAAGAAGGTGGAAGTTGAAGAATCCGTTAACCTTGTGAACGGTGTAGTTTTACCTCATTTGTTGCTTCAGCCGGCCTCCAAAGATGACATTTGTGACCTTAAACGAAAACTAGTCGCAACTCGTGGTGAAAAATTAATAAATGCATTGTTTGAATGGAGCTTAGATGCAAAATGATGCCAAAAATTGTTAAATCTGCTTTCAGACTTTTAATTTAATTCATTCAACAACGAGTTCATATTCCTCAACATGAATATAAACAATGGATACAATCTTTTTTTTTTAGAAATTCAAATTATATTCTAATTTACTTGAACTTGATGTTTGCTGTGACCTTCTACAAATTTGGCCACGTGAATTTAGAAAATATTTAAAATGGTAACACAACAAAAGAAATTCACCTTTCAACAATGAAAGAACTAAACTATGACACTAGTAAGTTTAGAAATGAAAAAAAAAACCAAACAACTCGCTAATGAAAGTAAAATCTTTTATTTTTCAAAACAGGTTCGGAACAAAAGAACGCTGGCAAATGAAGGGCAACATGTGAAATATTTTTATAGAACTGAATAAATTGTATGATCGAAATAAGAATATTTATTTTAGTATAATACTCAACAGGCAATTACAATCAAAATGTGTAACTTTTAAACGAACTATTTTGGGAACATTGCACTTCCCAACATTTGGGGGGAAAAACACCTTTTTTGATGATACATTGACAACCAAGTTGCATACAATATACTCTCAAGTAAAAACATTTTTTAGTAAAACCACCACTATTTTTTGTAAAGAGTTATTATAAATAAGTCACGCACATAATGGAAGGTAATCGAATGAATTAAACCGACCTATAGTCTGGTTCTAGTTATAAATGCAAATTGAAAGCGCTATACTACAAATTTAGATCAAAACGTTCATTGGAATCTTAGCAGTTATGCATATTTTGTAACCCATGCCATTCTGCGCATTGTAATCTAACAATTATTCGATTAACCAGTTGAGTTTATATCGTATCTGACCGCCAATCGTTACAGTTTACTCGAAATTTCATAACCATTGAATGCGAAATATTCTACTGTGCAAAGACTGTGCCAGAGTACAGAATATGGTTAGCATAATCCCTGCAATCACTTTCAAATATTGAAAAAGTAACAATGTATAAATGAAAAATATCTGTTAATAATATATATATACTTATGTTTGTATTCATTAATTCCCGAGGTACACGAAATCGACTATTTCTAATAGGGTAATTATCTTAAAATATATTTTATGTACAAGGAGCGGATGCAGTGCTGCATTAGCGCAATACTTTGGAGACACAATAATATGGTTTGGTGCAAAATTAGTCGACTTCCCCAGCACGTCTTCTCTCAAATAAAATTTCCCATCGAGCAGTAAAAAAATTCAAATTTGTTTGGAAATCTAAAAAAATAACGAAAACCCCAAAAACTTAACATATAGTTATCACAACCATAAAGTGAATTGCCATAGAAACGTTTAATATGATAGTTTGCGTGTAGCATGAAGCATGACGTCACCAATTATGTTGACAAAAAGAAAATTATACTTTTTTATGGTTGTCGCAAAAATTACTTTTATGCAAAAAATGATTGGTGGCGTATAAAATACACGCAGAAAACAACTGCAGTTGTTTAATCCGTCAGGTACAGAGGAAACAACTGCATTTGTTATCTCTCAAATAAAAACTGATTAAAAGTGTCTTACTTTAAATCACTGATTTTATTTACATTTTATCAGTTTTTCTCAATTACTTTTATGCTGTCAAAACTGCTTTTAAACAAACGAATGAAATTTATATCGACAAACGATTCTCAAATTAAAAAGGCCAATCATTCGAACAAGTTTTTAAATGATTGAATCAGCAGTAAATTGGATCAACTGGGGGGGGGGGAGGAAACATTAATTTGACAGTTCCATCTTCCTCGCTATAGACTATACATAGTATAACTTTCGGTATAAAGTTGTAATAAATATAATTCGTAATCTGCGGTACAGTTGTGAATACCCCAGACGGGAAATAAAAATCAAGAGACAAGGCGAGCGCACAGGGTTGAAATCCCGTCGCCATTCACACCAAACATGGGTCACCAGAGAATCCGTAAAAAAAGTTGAAAAATATACTTTTGCGAAATAAAAACAATCGATTATCCGTCATTTCAATATGAAATAGTTTGGCAAAATTGCAACAAAAAAAATTGTTTTTGTTTGCCCATCAGCAGCACTTGCATAAAACAGTAAGCCTATTTGTAATATAGAGATAAAACACAGAGAATATATATAATATGTGAAATTTTTGAAATTATTCGTACATACAGGGATTTATTTATTGATATAGCTTCCGCTAAGCGGGCTTCGACTTAAAAGCTACATATGACACGAGGCAATAATTCGTTCACATATCTGATATGACAACTTGAATTAAAGATTAGAAAAGTCCACAAACTCGATCGCGACTGTCGCCGTACAACACCCCCACCAACTGCCATAATGATGTAGCGACTGACACCCCTTTTTTTTCGTGTGGACTAGCCGGTTACGAAACACCTTATATTTTTGGCCAAGTGAGCCACTAACAGAAATTGTACGCTTCCTAATTCGCTAGACATTGTCGAAGTAGGATAATTCTTTCTTCCGATTAGATATTTCGACCTTACAAATAATATTGATGATATTTGAAGACGCTATACTAAAGAAATTATAAGATCCGTTAAACTTGAGTCATAAATTCTGCGACGCGGTCTAAGAGAAGAAATTATATCGTTAGTGTAACAATATTAACGATAATAGAGATTTTGTGTAAGATTTACTAAATTTGGGGCGAGCTTTAATTCTTCACTCGATTTAAAAGATAATTTTTTTTTCGCTTTCAAACTGCGATGCATTATTCATTACAATATGATACTCTGACTAGGCTATGTACACGAATTTGATTGACCGAATTTGAATTTTGATTGACTGCAAATAAGAGCAGAGCTGCACCCCATCCCCATATTTTCGTACAGCTTCCAAAAATAGAGGCGGTGCACTCAACAAAATTTACACATGCAACAAGACCCAAAATAATAGTCCATTACGCTCGTGAATACTAAACTTGAAAAATAGAAAATATCACGCGACAATTAAATTTAATTTGTTTGCATCCAACTGTCCACGTCCACGGTAAATACCAGGGCTACATACTCAAGTAGTTTTATAATACTCTCTCTCATCTAAAAAGGTTTATTATTTTGATTATGATTACCACAGAAAAATAGACAACAAAAATATATATGGATAGAAGTCTGGATTTATATATTTATATAGAGTTTATATATTTCTAAAGCTTCACTCGGTCGCTTTTGCTCATCGGTCTACTTTGCCCCCTCGTTACAAAAATATCTATATCAATAATCTTATGTACACAGACCGCGCAACTTAAAAGAGAGGCCTCCTCTGTTGAAGCTGTTGGCAATGTTTGCCACCTTCACAAAAATGTCAACGCCAAATTTTCATTTTAATTCACCGGTTACAATTACACACTGTAGAGTCAACAGTGTAAGTGGCGAAGTTTTGAATTTGGTGGCAGCGGGAAAAAAAACAAAATTAAAAAAGCATCTTAAAGATCAAACTTAATTTACAGTCGCATCTAGCTAGATATCTAGCAATGTTTACGTTTTTGTTGTTGTGAAACAACAATTATAAAATGATTCCCATTTAGGATCTCTAGTCAGTAGACGATTTGTTCGTTGATCGAGAAAATCGCAATCGTTTCTCATAAAAATCGAAGAGATCTTTAGGCGAGGGACCATTTACACGGTGAACCTTTTCACGATATTTAGCTTCCCGGTACAACCAATTTGTTAATGTCCAATCGCGTATACAGGGTGATGCAATAAAATCCATTACATAAGCATATAAAGTCATATTTTCGTAAATATTCGTTCAAATCGTTTGAAATTTTGCATATGGTGACCTTATATCATACTCTTTTGAATTCTGAAAGACAAGTGGTGTTGCATTATGGTAACGTTCCAATATCGTCGGCTTCACAAACAGAATGCCAAAAATCAAGAGTTCAAACCTCGCATGTGTCAACAAGATTTCGCATCGGTTACGGTTGAAATAGCATTTGCGCCTGCCCCCTGAAGAAATGTTAATTTTATTTTTTCACGAATGTAAATGTCTTCACGGTATTATCATGAACATGCAGCTAAAATCGTAGTGCATTTGCTACGAAAAGCGAAAAATAATTTAATTTAAACGCAACAGACTTTTTTGTTAAACACCATTTTGAACACTTGATTTTTCGCATTCTGTTTCTGAAGCCGACGATACAGAAATTGTCAGAAAATTACAGAAATTGATCCGAGTCCAAATTAAGGAACGTCGTGACAAAAATAATGTACCGAAACAAAAAGTAGTACCACTACTAAAAAAAGTCACTAAACCATTACAAATTTATTCATAAATAAAAAAATAATAAAAGTAACGTTCCGTTTTCAGACGTTACTCCCCAATACTTAATTTCTTATTAAAAACACATTTATTCTGATAATTTTTGACCTTAGAAAAATAACTTCGTGCGTCAATCTTTTGTACACTGTGTATGTCGACTAATTTTGTATTTTTTTTATTACTGAAATGGTGCTTCTATGTAGGAATACTACTTAACATTTTCACACAAAACGTTTGTAAATAAATATGTTTTTTGAAAACTAAAATACCAACTATTACATAGTCATTCTAAATGCAATTGCCACAATAGCCATCAAAAGACGCGAAATTCGCTTAACAGCGCAAACGCATCCGCGCTTGTTTTTGTGAAAAAAATTAGGACACTTAGAAAAAAAACTTCAATTATAAATTTGTTTATAATTAGTTTAGGATTGTTTTCCAAAATTTCAAAGCATTCTGTAAACATTTTCTTAATTTGTTGCCAAAACAATTTGGGGTACCCTTTTTTTGTGGCCATCCTGCATACATTTTAATATTATTCTAAACGAGAGCTTTTTTTTTTTTTTTAATTTTTTTTTTAAATTCACCGTAGCGCCTAGTTCACTACAGGAATACTGCACCCTCGTGTCTCTTTGGAGATATGTGAGGGGCAGGGAAGGGAAGGGAAGAGGGATGCAG
>JAUJYS010003708.1:0-12766 GCA_033995665.1 Melogona broelemanni | reverse complement strand
GGGGTGGATCCTGCAGTCTGGCTATTCCAGCTGCATCCCTCTTCCCTTCCCTTCCCTGCCCCTCACATATCTCCAAATAGATACGAGGGTGCAGTATTTCTGTAGTGCACTAGGCGCTACGGTGAATTAAACAAAAAAAAAAAAAACTACAAAATAATAATTGGAAATTCATATTTAAGAATATGTGAACATTTCAAAAACCATAATTTTGAAATAACATTACACTAACTTAGATAAGTGATAAATTAAGTGTCGTCAGTACAGTCTAAAAATAAGATACCTTTTTTAAGCGACAAAATGACTAAAAAGCATTTAAAAATCTTGAATTTTATTATTAAAGATAAATTAATTGAGATGCGATGTGCTTTAATTTCAGATCGCCCACTTCAAAATTCCTCGCTACATTCAATTCGTGACCAGTTTTCCTATGACGCCATCCGGGAAAGTCAAGAAATTTTTATTGCGCGACGAAATGAAAAAGATTTTGGCAGGAACAAAAGCGGCCTAATGCTTGAGATGGAAAATCCGCTTGTTGCAGACATTTGTCAATTTGTTTTGTTGTACAATTATGTAAAGCTGATTGAATTCTTTCACAAGCAATCGTTATTGTTATCGAGCAGGAAATGGTTGAAGGAAATTTTATTTTTTAACGATCACGTGTCCTTTTTCTTTGTGAAACTTTTTTCGAGGTTAAATTGTGCATGATATGCATTGCATTTGTTAGAAAACACTGGCACCCTGTGTTCATGCTGGGCCCCGCCATATTTTCGAATACATTTTCCAAGGATATCAGTCTACAGAATTCTCCAATTGCAGTTTTAAAATAAATCTAAAATAAAAAAAAATAAATAGAATATTATTTTAATAAAATATAGAGGATTCTTCTTTATTAATAAATAATTAATTTCTTCTAAGTGTAAAATTTATATTTTAAAAATCAATATTAAAATTAATTAACGAAATCTGTAATGGGGCATCATTGTAAAGAGACATGCAAGGCGACACTACATCTGAAACCTGAATGCTCTTCTCAAGTCGGCCGCGTTGATCATTTCAGCGCAATGATCGATACGAATGGGTTCGCTATCGGTGAAGCAGTTGATGTAAGAATTAACGCACCCCAACTGTAATACCAAAACAAATTCCTGATTGATATATTGTCCGGGGCTGACTTACAGTGTTTCAAAAACCTTTTGACTCGCAGAGCGCTTTTTAGAAGAAATTACAATCTTGGGCGGAGCCCCATTAAATACTCATTTTATTTCATTCTCATTTTATTTTCCATGAGTGGCCGCAGAGCCCCTGGGAAAAAAAGGGTTCTTCTCCGCAACCTTCATGCTTCGATTAAAAAAATATTTAAAATAACATTTGCGGGGAAAATTTAAATTTACGGACACAGAACAAAAAGCTAGTAGAAAAATTGAAATTTATGGCAAAATAAACCCTGTCCACAAAAAAACCCTCCGTTCTAGTTCCTCATAAAAAGGAACTAAACGTTCATAGCGTTTCCGTTCCAGTTCCTCAAACATTGAAAGGAACCTATGCCTTCCTAAGTTCCTCAAAAAAAGAACTACTGTAGTTCCTTGGAATGGAACTATTCCGTTCCGTTCCTACACTGGGGAAATGGTCGCGCAGCACAGTTTGGAAAACGCGGAATTACAAAATGGCCGCCCGCTAGCTTGTTTTCTAACCTGTTCATCCCGTGTGCCGCAAGATTTTTTAATTTCGATGGAGGTAAATATTTGAACAGTTGGTTGTTTCGGCTCATTTTGTGCGAGACAGAATGGCAGATACAATGGAGGAGGAGGATGATGCCTCCTTCTACGATATCGACTGGCTCTCCACCATGTGGAGCACCTACACCTTCGTCATTCTATTACTGGGCGTGCCACTCGTCTACTTTCCGGCTCACGTTCCGGCACTCATCCGGCGACTCTTCATCTACGGCAAGCTGGAGACGAACGGATCCAGCAAGGATGCCGGAACGAACGGCGGCGCTGCGGCAGTTACCAACGCCCAGCATGACTACGTGCGCTATCTACAGATTCCCAAACGGTAAGACAAGCTCGGCACTAGTTTACCAGACCGACGCATGTCAAATTAGATTTTGTCGTGTCAATTTATTTGGTGTTTGAACGTTCTCAAATGCTTGGGTTCTGAATACCTTGGAAGAGATTTTTTAAGCCGAGTTCGGCACTAGTTTACAAGACCGACACAGGTCAAATTAGGTTTTGACATGTCTGTGTCATTTGCTTAATTTATTTTGTGTTGTTTCCAAACGTGCAGTTGGGTTCTGAATCTCTTAGGAATGATTTTTTAAGATAAAAATAATGCATTGTCATGCGTGACAAGGGTGATAGGCTAACCAGCAAAACTTACATAGTAATTTAGATTTAGATTTGGATATAATTGTCACCGCGCGTGCGCATTTTAGACGACTTAGGTTACAAGAGGGAAACAGGGTAGTAATGTTACCGAGAAGCGCCGCACAACGTCATGTCACACGCGTCGACAAAGAAAATCCCTTGTTCAGTCATACTCCCGTGCGATTAATAGGTTATGCGCCGCAAGATGGTTGAAGTTCATTTATGGTAATTAGATCATGCGCCTCAAGTTGGTTACAATACCAGTTTACGGTCACAAAATGCAATAGCAATGGCACTGAAGAACTGGCCTGTTTGAAGACTGCAATGTATAATTTATTAAGTTAATCGCTAAAATCAATTTTATTGACTGGATCGAGCTTAAAAATAATATCCGTGTCAGCTTTGGCCCAAAATTTGTACTGTAATTTTTTTTTTTTTCCTTATCACTGTAGTGAATAGCACTACATGAAGTTATTGTACCCCTCGTGTTGCTGTGGCAATGTGTGAGGGGCACATTCCAGTACCACAGGATCGAATAAACGAAAACATGCGCCGGGAATCGAACCCGGGACCACCCGCTCAGTAGACTGTGACCATATCCACTGAGCCACATGGGGCCAACAATGAAATATTTAAATAAATATTTAATTACAATAAAATTCGATTTGCTAGTTTATTTGTTGATTTTTTTGTGTTCGTATAATTAATGTAACATATTTCTTGACGTACTTATGGACAATCTTAGTTTATTAGTGGTTTAATTGTATTTATTTATTTTTTCTAGCACTTTCACTCATTTTTACGTGATTGCCTCGTTGTACGGTTCCGCCTTCGCTGTGATCCTGTTCAGCGCCTACTACTATCTGAGCATTCCCACCCAGGTGTTGTCGTTTCTCAACGTGATGGCTGGACGACAGAGGGAAGCCAATGGTGAGATTGCATTACCGCCATCTGGGCTTACATTCACATTCATATTAAGTTTTTGATATGGTTAGCTTAATTTTTTTGTTTATAAACAGTAAAAATTTTTGTTAATAAACGAGCAGTTATCGTTACAGTAATATTTTTATTTGATAAATTTTCTGTAACGGTAATTTTTTTTGGAATGTTTTGAAATATTTCTCTGTAAACTTTATTTGGTTTAATACTTTTTTTATAACGAGAGGGACGAAATTCATTGACGTCCTAAATCACTATTAATTACTTTTTGATCTTTAAATCATATGGTTACTTTAAAAAAAAAAATACACGTAAAATTTTGTTTCGTAAAGTCGACGTTAAAAATATCAACATTATTTAAACTTGATGTGTGATATCTTCGCCTCGAATCAATTTAGCTTTTTCAATGATTTAAATTTTTATTTAAAAAAAAAGAGTGTTTTGATTGACACGGATTGGTCAAATGGAAACAATTTCTTCAAATTAAAAAATATATTACGTCTCATTTTGGTTGTTTTGTCTTTGTTGTCGCAGTTGAACCCGTGGCCGTCATTGTGGTGATGATCCTGCTGCTGGCCCACATCTATCAGCGCACCTACGAGTGCCTCTTCGTCAGCGTCATATCCGGTAAAATCAACCTTTTCCATTACGTGGTCGGCATCACCTTCTACCTGGGCTGTGTCACGTCACTGCTGGCTGAGGCACCCGGATTCACTGACGAGGGTAACTCAAAAATTATCTTCTCAAAATAATAGTCGTCCTTAGTCCAATCGCTATTTATTTTATTTAAATCAACATTTGTTGTCACTGACTATTGGATCCTGGGTTCGATTCCAGGCGCTGGTTCTCGGTTATTCTAAATCCCAGGGTATACTGTTGAAAATATTCCCCTCACACGGTGTCTAAGTAATAGGAGGGGGTACAGAATATTATCATGCCACTACAGTGATTTGAAACAAACATATCCTGTGTTCTCCCTGACGCCATCCATCAACTGACATCAGACATGGTCTCCCCCGTTTTCTGGCTCACATTCACTTTTATTTAATGTTGAGAATGCACTAAAAATTATTTTACTGTAAATTATATTGAGACGCTTGAGATATGTATCGATAAATTAAGGGATCCGCAATTCACTCTTTGACAAATCAGTCACTTAATTTAGATGAGGGTAATTAATATTTAATTAGTAATTTAAGGCGATTACAATGGTACAGTATCTCCTGTAGTGATATTCCCTGCATACAATAAAAAAAATGTAAATTTTGATCGTTTTGGTTATTTTTCTTCTTTAGGCTTCGATTTGGAGCTATTCAAGGAGATCAGCTGGAAGTGGTATCAGGTGCTGGGAACAGCCCTCTACTTCTGGGCTCTGTGGCATCAGTTTAGCTGCGCCAACATTTTGGCCAATCTGCGGAAAGATCCCAAAGGTAGGATACGATTTTTGCACTCTACCCTTCAATAGTCTTTTTTTCAGGGATTTATTTTTCAGTCAAATTTCCCCGCCAAAATATGTTGCGTTTATAATGCTTACTTGACAAATGCTCGGCTTCGTCCGTCTTCATAAATCCAAGAAATGTGTGTTTTATTTTCAACTAATGGCGTGGCACGCGAACCATGTTTCAAAGCTATTACAATTTACAGTTTATATCCGCAAGCGTCCGATCTGGCCGAATGGTGAGCGTGGTCAATCGCTGACCAGCGCATCTGGGTTCGATTCCCGGTGCAGTCAATCATTGAATTGGCTCGTGTAACTGCGCGGGGGAAGTCAATGGTAAACCACCAGTAGTCTGCCAAGAAAATTCAGGGGGCTTTTTCTCCCTCAAGTCACCAGGTCTCGGGGTCTGGAGACGACATGATGGACATAACACAACAACCCGCAAGTAGCCCATTAAATAGGGGTGTCAGATGACCAATAAAGGACCTATATGTCCTATTTCATCAGACTCAGCTCCTGGGACTCTTGACATCGTCCCCGTTTACACACTCTGGGGAAATATAAATTACGATCTTTTGAATTCGTTTCCTGAAACAGATCTTATTTTTGTCCCCGCTAAAGATCCTCCCAGTGGATTTCCTCCATGAGCCTTTTTCCTTCAAGTGTCTCCTCTAATCCAGTCATCTCTTTCTCTGTGCTCTACTCATCCCCCACCACTACTCTACGTATGTGCAGGTAAAGTTGTAAGCAACCGTCACAAGATTCCTGAGGGCGACTGGTTCAGCTATGTGTCCTGTCCACACTTCCTGGCAGAGATCCTCATGTACGTGGCCATGAACCTCATCCTCAACTTCGAGCATTCTCTCTGGCTGCAGGTGTTGGGTTGGGTTTGCGCCAATCAGACCGTGACAGCCCTGCTCAACCACCAGTGGTACCTCAGAACCTTTCCCAAATACCCTGCCAACAGGAAAGCAATCATACCTTTTCTTCTATAAAATCAATCAAAAAGGGATTGACCTAATTTTAAAATGGGAAAAATCCTACTGCAGCATTGCTACTGCAAATTGAATCAGAACCTTTCCCAAATATCCTGCCCATAGGATAGCAGTCATACCTTTTATTTTATAAAATCAATCAGAGGATTGAATATAAGGGATTGATCTAATTTTGAAATGGGGAAAATCATGACAAGTGCAGCAAATCTGGTGCGGACCTTTTGTGGAAATTTGTTTAAATTTCCAATTAGAATTGAAAGTGGCCAATTAAGATATCAATATATACTCGCAGGCAGCCCCGGAAGGGCTTTGGTTGGGAAAAACCAGATACCAGATATAACTGTGGCTTTAAGCCTCTGTCCACACACTTACTTTTTAATGAAGATTTGGTAAAAACAGGGTTTTAGGGTTTGGACAAACTAAACAGCTTTTTCAATCTACCATCCGCGGGTGTTGTATCGCTTGATATGATAAGCGAAACAGTAGTCTAAAAGAATTACCTGATAATCATGATCAAATAGTTTTCATGAAGTACAAAAAAAAAAATTAGTTCTTCTCAATTATGATCAATTTTAGAAAAAGTTTGTTTGCTTCAAGATTTTGAGCTATTTTTAAGTAATATGTTCTTAAAGTAAATTATTAACTGTCATAATTAAGTACTTATTCATCAAAGTACCAGTAATTAGCAGGTAATTGACATTCCTTTAGGTTGGCTGCTATGAAATACTTAATTTTAATTAAAAAAATGAGTGAAATACTTAATTTACTTTTTTGTAGCGTTCAAACGACTGATTATCATTATATAATCTTTTTCTATAAAGTACATAACGTATATAATATTTGTTCAAATACTCGAATTTAAATAACTTGACAGTAGTTGCCAAATATCTTTTTGGGGAACTAATTTTATTTTTATTTAAAGTAGCTTATTACCTTGTTAATAGACTTTGTTTTTTGATAAATGGTTCCTAATATTTGGCATATTTCCATACAATTATTGCATTTATTTTTTAAGACATTTTCCGTGTGAACTTCTGGTCGTCTAAAATATTGTGTTGTAATCTGATGTTTCTGTGATTAGCGCTAATTTATTAAACATTATATTCAAAGGCCAACAAATTATGTTATTATTTGACATCAGTGTCATCACTATGGGAGTTTGTGTCCCTCTAAATTCTTGAGCATTATTTGGAGGGGCACATCGTTTATTAGAGCCTGAACCCGAAATCGTTGCACCAAATATTGTATCTAATCCGTTTTCAGATTGTAATTTTCGAACTAACTTGACTTGCGCTGTGATTGGCTGATTGCATAGCGTTTACTTGGGCCAACCAATCACCGGGCTTGGCGATCGCAGCGACCTCAGGTGTGCGAATTCTGAAATTCAGTCTTTTAAAATGTTTTTGAGAAGGAAAGACGCATTACAACTTGATTCGTGATTTTTTTTTCGTACAAAAACCGCTCTTATTTTATTGCACTCGGGAACCGTGGCAGACATCTATCTTTTTTTTTTAGCAGAGTGCATTTTCAAATCACTTCTAAACAAAATGTGTACAGCTGTGATGGTGACTTAGGATTTTAAATATTTATCGGCGCAAATATGATGAGTGTAGAAAAACAACACACGGTGCAAGGTTCATTTGCTTTCGAGGAGTGGAAAGACAATTTGGAAAATGGGTGAGTCCGCATATAAAACAATTCACGTATTTTTCACCCTAATTTGTTGCTTGTGATTTCAGTCTTACTCCTATTTCAGCAAGAAACTGTGGACAAAAACGATCAAAATATTATTATTTTAAAACTGTTGAGAACGTGCATTGTTTTCAGGACTCAATTGTTGGATGATGCAGGTAAAAACAAATTATTTTCAAAGTTAACAGGGGGCGTTAATAAATTATTGATTTCACCGCGCGACTAGGCGGGACCGTAAATCCTGATTGATAAACGCGGTCCCCCCTTTCATGGGTTATTTATTTTCAAAGTTCTTTCAAGATGGGGCGTTGTTAAAATATTGGTTTAACCATAAGACTAGGCACAGTGTAACAGGAAAGGTAAATCCTAATTAAAAACGTGGCCCCCCTTTCGAAGTGCTTTGAAATTCCCTTACCTGTACGGATATCCGTGCGCCTTGGAGCGGAAGAATGACAGGACCAGACTGAAGAAAAATATGACCAGAGCTAGGCCAACGATAGCGCCAACTGTAACCATTAAAAAAATATATATTTATTATTCTTGGATGCGAATAAAAATGGTAGCTAGTGGTCAACAGTCGGTAATATCAAGCGTTCGGAGTAAAGGACCGTATCATTTGCCTGATACGTTTATTGTATTGCAATTAATTATTTATTAATTTTTTATTCTTTCCCGATTTTGTTTTTTTTGTTTTATCCGCTGTAATAACAGCGGATTGTTATTACAGCGTGATGATTATTGCTTTTAATTGGATAAAAATATGAGATTGTTTACCCCTAGAAAGCACTATGTGAGGGACATAATTTCATTAAGTACCCCCGGGAGGGACCGAATAAAAGTTAACTCCAGAATTTGAGTTTGGGATCCTTACACCACCAGCGACTTTGTTCGCATTTTCAACCAACCCAAAATTGAAGTTAAGAAATTAACCTTTTCGCTTTTGCATGTCCAGTTTCTTAGCCGAGGCTGCCTCACACATGATGATCATTCCCAAAACTGTTGCCGCATCTGGTGTTTGATTAATTTGAGGTCAAGGAATTCCAATCGATAATAATGACATTTTCTGAACAAGACAAATACAAAAACAATTATGCCCAATTTTCTGGGAAAGTCAAGAGGTTGGACTTTTTATTTCCTTAACAATCCGTCTCTAATAAGTTAAAAACCCTCTGAACATGAGTCTAGGTGTACTATAGCGCAGATCTTAATCTAGACTATAATATCCATGATATGGATTGGCCTAAGTAGATTCTTGCTATTGAGTCACCTGCTGTCAGTGACTTATCACATTTTTAAACGCACCCAATGTCAATATGAATCACTGTTAAGAAGCGGAAACTTTTCTGGTACCCTTCCCTATGCCCTCCACCATAAACCAGCATATGCAAAAAAATAAGTAAAGACATAGTTCTGCGTCAAAAGGATACTCAGGACGATGACGATGTAGGTCTCAATGATGAACTGCCCCTGGCTGCTTCCGTGGATGTATGACTAGACGGGGAAGAGGGAACAGTTTGAGATAAAGAAAATCAATCATTGGAATTTGGGAACGTTACGAAAGGTGAAATTAGCCATTGGCTCTTGAATTGAGTAGAGTCCACTTACCACTTGTCCAGTAGGAGTCTTGTGGAAGAAAGGAGGGCCACGGATATGGTTCCACATCTGACCGGAAGTCATGACGAACGTGAAACACTTTTGCGGTAAGGGGAGAAAAAAAGGTATAAATTATTTAACCCGCCCCTGAAGGTTGGAATATCCTCGTTCTTTTTTTTTGAGAATTTAGGACGTTTCATTAGGTAAAAATAGAAATGACACCGCGCTCGATGAACTGCGAAGAAATATTTGTTAATCTTTTTAATTCGCAAGGAATTTTTCAGGCAATATGGTAACAGTTGTTTGTCATCCAATTAGTTCGAAAAATTGAGTTGAAAATTTAATGACTGCCGCATCGAACTCAAAATGTTCTTTTTTTAAATCGAAGACGTTTCTCAATCCTTTGGAAACGATTAGCGTCTTCGATTTAATTGACGATGAAAAGGACGTTCCTCGTTCCTTTGGAACCGGAACAAGGAACGGGAACGTGTTCCTTTTCAAAAGAAATGTACCAAACACCAATTTTTTCAGGGAAAAGGGGATGAAGGGTAAATTTTCTTGGATCTTACCAGGGCGGCCACAGCCCAGGCAGTGTCGTTGTACAGGTAGTCGAAGTTGTTTCTCTTGAGGTACATGAGACCACCGATGAGTAGGAACAGGACTGCCAAGGCGATCGTGCCAGAGTAGTTGGGTGGACGAAAGACGCGGATCTATTAAAAAATAAATAATATCTTAAGTTGGTCAAAGGTCAGGGTTATGTTGTCAGCTATGGGTAATATGGGAGTGGTTCTTTTTACCTGGATGTCAGTTCGTTCCTGGACAAAACGGGCGAGAGCTTCGGCAGAGTAGCCCACACTGAAATTGGAATGCAATGCGGTTAAAATTAACTGGTTAACCCAGTTGATCAATAAAATCAATTAATAATCGATCCTGTCGATGATTATCATAATTTAACTGTGTTATGGATTGAGATTCAGTAAACTGAAGAAAATTGACCTTTAGAATCTGTCTCGGGAAAGAACATCCCAACTATACAGACATATTTTAATTAAATGAGACCGTATATTTTAAACTGTCTGCATTTTCAGACCAGTTCTGAAAATATAAACGACTAAATCCTGGTTAACAAGATTAATTTTGTCACGGTTGGCTCCGTGGAAATGTCGTTATGTTTGGACTGATACCTTCTTAGAGGTACACATAAAATGACCTATCGTGTATACCAGGCTCCAATGAGCCTTATTATCAGAGATGGTAATTAACGTTTACATTCTCAAACAATTGAGAGTTTAGGTGTGGAATGGAATATGAGGAAAGTTTGTACCGTTGAATATCCATGGTGTCAGCTTTCTTACTCTTCCCTTTGGCCGGGAAATGCATGAAGACAGGAGCCGATGAAATCTTTAGCTGCGTGGGGGAACAAACCGAGGGTGAAAAATAAAATGCAGAAGCGTGAATGTCAAACAATGCTAAGGGTTTCCAAAAATGTTATCAATTAATGGAAAGATTCGAAGTGTCTGGACTAACCGATTGAAAAATATCGGATCCCTTGTCAAAGTCCACCGAACCGAAGAACAGCTTGTTCGAGTAGGTTTGCGAGTAACGGAACGAGTTGGCGATGATCTGGAATTCGTCGTTGGCCTGTCTGTGAGAATAAAAACACGAGTTTAAGTTTGATATTAATTTGCAATATATGACACTGTGCCTCTCACATATTGCCTTAGCGAATGATAAGAAATAAAAGCAAAATAAATAATTGTAATACTGAATGACAAGATACGAAATGCCTGCTAATTTTGTTTAAAAAATACTTAAATTTGAAAATGTGGTTACAGCAAAAATAAATATTTATTTTACATCAATAGACAAATATAAATAGAAAAATGTACATGAATCTAAATGATCAAGAGTTAATTTCATATTTGAATGACAAGATATGAAATGCCAGCTAATTTTGGCAACTGTTCAACACTTTCTTGACAGCTTCTGCACTTCTGCACAAAATTTGGAAATGTTCGGTAACAACAAAAACGAAGCGTCAATTTGTCAATATTTGTTATTGTTGTGGTGACCAAGCAAAATTAATTATTTACTTGCAAATGCCGCACTGTCTCTGAGGTGCCAGGGCAGTGAACATGATGATGACTGAATAGTTTCGTGGGTTGCCTCTGACCAGGTGACGGAATCGATCGGCGTTCAGTTCGATGATAGGCTGCTTGTTGCTCAAGTCGGTCAGCTGCTGGACACGCTCGCCCACCGAAGAGCCAACCTGTGAAAACGACATGACAGCGCCATCTACATTTTGTAAACCGTTTTACATGTACACGAGATACGATGGGTGGTTGATCAGTATTGAATATTTTTTTGGTGGGGAAATTCCCCTTACTGAGTGAATATCACTGGAGGAGATGGTGTATCCTTCGTGTTGCTTAGGCTATATGTGAAGGGCACATTTTTACCACTACCCAGGATAACGAATAAACGAGGGCCTGCGCCGGGAATCGAACCCGGGACCTCCCGGTTAGCAGTCGGTCTTAACCACTAAGCTACATGTATTATTTTTTTTAATTTACATGTGTTACACATTGCATGTTTAACCAAGAATGTCAACGTGGTCATGCCATTTTAAAATTTCATAAACCAGGAGTCAATATGCCAGTGCAGCTTATGCAATGGACAGGATCATGAAAGATAGGTTAATTCTCTTGGAAGTGATTCATTTAAAGTATAACTGAATTTGATTAACGTAAGAGGGTGTGCGGAGCTACTTGGAATAATTGCCAAAAATATACTAGAGTTCTTTGCTCAGGGAAACCAAAGGTAAACAACGGTTTTTTCAAACGCAAAGCATGGGTGAAAAGGTCTTAACTTACGTCTTTTTTGCCATCGTTAACGTTCACGAATAAACAGAGTCCGAGTAAAGCGATTACTGCAGAAACGTCTTCATTTTTATTTTTGCCGTGTGCTAAACCCCACCTAGTCAACGTGTCGCTTTGACTCGCTTATTGCCAGGGGCTGGGGACTAGGGGAAATACCGGTCAAAAGCACATTCAATCTTGATTCAGCAGGCGTGCGCTGTAAATCGATAATTTTAGATTTTTTCCTTCGAAACAATTGACTGTCATGCGAACAAAATTACATACGCCCCCAGTTCAATCGTGATCATGTATAATATGTGTGAACAACACCCACATTTGTACTAGGGAAAATACCGGTCACAAGCGCATCTAATTCTGATTCGCAATCGTGCGTTGGTTAATCTATTATTTTAGGTTCTTTTATTTGAAACAAACGACTGAAAGATGTAAAGTAAAGTTTCACGCACCTCACATTCAATCATGATCAGAATAACATGTGTGAACAACTCCTAGATTTCTGGTTGCCGCTATCTGTCGGTAGATGGCGCTGTCTGTCTGGCCGGTTGATGACCACTAGCACATGACGCGTCTCGGAACTTCGCACGCGTAGATTTGGCGGGGAGTTCGAGGACCGGTTTTTCAGCGTTCGAAATTGTAAGTAATCAGGGGCGGACAACAAGGGCCCCCATCCCGACCGGGCCCCCTCCAAAAGTAGGCCCCTCACGTCAAGAATACGTGGTATATTGGTGTTCCATTTGCTTAAATCGCGGCATAGCGCGCGCTTCTTACCTCACCTATAGGTTGTTATAGTGAGTTGTAGAGAGTAACGAAGTAATTTCTACGGTAATCCAATGTTCATCTCTGGTAAAATTAAATGTTTATGAG
>JAUJYS010003707.1:0-12768 GCA_033995665.1 Melogona broelemanni | reverse complement strand
CAAATCAATCAACAGCAAATAGTTAGACCTAGGAAAAAGGAAACTTAATTTAACAATGGAAAAAGGAAGTAATGTTTACGTGACCTCTTCTTTTTCGTTGAGCCTGGAATTTCAAGAAAAATTGCTTGCGCTTGGACTTAACCACTCATCTCATGTTCAACTATTTCGTGTAGCCTAGGCTATGTTTAACGGTTTCTATATCTAATTCATTTATAGTCAGGATTTCAAAGCAAACATGCTAACCACTATGCCACACGACTTCTATATAATGATGCAAGTGCATATAATCCTTCTAAAAAATGATAAAACGGTATAGCCGCAAGTTCATTCGAAAAGCAGAATAAATATAAGAAACAAATGTCATCGCCAGGAAAAATCGAAAACAAAAGTTAGACCTAAGGATGTGTTCAATCACAAGTACGATTCTGTTATATTTCGCAAATTGACAAACTTCAGCTTTTGCTTTATGCTATTTTTTTTTTAGTCTAGTCCTGGACTGTCTCAGACTGTCCAGACCCCGACTGTAATCAAAGCAAACATGCTAACCACTAAGCCACACGGCTTCTATATAATGACTAAGTCAAATCAATCAACAGCAAATTGTTAATTTAAACCTAACAAAAATGTAATTTAGTTTAACGATGGAAAAAGGACCTCTTTTTTGTCGTTGAGCCGGGGATTTCAAGAAAAATTACTTGCTAGACTGACTGGTCACTTATTAGGCAATCATTTTAGGCAAGTCACTTTCGCTGCGCGCCCCAACTCGATACCGTATTTTCTGGTCGCTCATGTGACGAAAGCGTAGTTGTACCGTTGTGTCGATAGTGTTTTTAAACTTTGTATATTTTAACTGACACTGTGGTCGGTTGTGTGATTATGGTTGAACAAAGTATTGATGTATTTCCTTATTGTTTCAAGGCAAATCAATCTACAGCAAATTGTTAAACCTAACAAAAAGGGAAACTGGAAAAATGGAATAAAACGTTGAGCCGGGAATTTCAAGAAAAATTGATTGCGCCTGAAAAATGGAATAAAACGTTGAGCCGGGAATTTCCAGAAAAATTGCTTGCGCCTGGATTTGAACCGATCATCTCATGTTAACAGCCCAGCGTCTTACGACTACACTACGAAGACACCCGTAGATTCAAAGTTTCTATTTCCTCGCTATATATATACCCCTCCCCTCTCTATAAAGGGGAGAGGTGGTAGGTCGAAATCGCACAAGAGGATTAAATCGCGCAGCAGAGTTTGTCAAGTTGCTCTGTAGGTGGCGCAGCGTGCGAAGCCTTCAGTTGCATTCCAAAGTCCAAACCTTCCGATTGGGACAGAATCAGTGTTCTTACAAGATGGCTGAAACCGCCTTTTATTAGTATTGATATATTGTATTCGTTATACGAGGAAATAGAAAATGTGTTCTTTTGTCAAAAAATTTAGTAGCCATTCAGGTTATTTCTATAAAAAAACAATTGACTAATGAAAAATCGCTTATACACTATTTTGTAAATCTTTAAGTATTTTGTCTGGTTTTCTTGTAGTCTATATCAAGATATGTTATGTTAAAACTTTTTCTTTTCCGCATCCATTTGTTTCAGGCGAACCCATCGAAGCTCAGAACCATGATGATGTCACCATGCTGTTCTCTGATATCGTCGGTTTCACGTCCATCTGTTCAACGGCCACCCCCATTATGGTCATCAACATGCTAAACAGCCTCTACACCCAATTCGACAAGCACTGTGGCCTCTTGGACGTCTATAAGGTAAGCGCCAATACTCTGCTGTATTTCTCAACCTTATCTCTTGCTCTTGATGCCAATTTCTAGTCCTATATGCCGTTCATTGTAAAATACGACGGTAAAGCCATGTTGGTTAGGAACGGAAATCAGCAGTGTTGGGCCATGGAATAGAAAAGTTCCGTTCCTAGGAACTGGTTCCTTTTTTGAGCAACTTGGGAACGCTTAGATTTTTTTTCTAAAACGGCTTAGTTCCTTTTTTTGAGGAACTGGAAGTGAGGTTTATTTTATATGTACAGGCTTCATTTTGCCATAACTTTCGATTTTATACGAGTACAATTTTCCAATTTTTAATTTTCCAAAACAGTTGAACAATTTTGAGGCATCAAACAGAAATAGATAAAGATTTTGTTCTGTTAAAAGCTGTTCCACAAATCGGCGTAAGTCCTGTATTTTAGTTTCCGCAAAATGTTTTTTTTTTTTAATATTTGGAATTTAAGAAATGGAAAAGAACGAAGAAGTTTTAGTAGTTTGGAACACGGAACGGTCAGATTATTTTTAATTTCTGTAGGGACAGGAACGGGAACTGGTTCTTTTTTCCATTAGAGGAACGGAAACTGAAAACGTAAAAAAAACGAGCCCAAAACGTACTGAATACACGTATACAATTGTCTGGAACATTCATAGCACCTCGAACCATTGTCTTCGTCCATACCTTGCGGCCCCGTATAATCACCGTTGGCGCACACGCATTCATCACCCATGCAACAAGGCCTATTTGAATGAGCAACTCACTAGCGCTCAGCTGCAGTCTCTATTGATTTTGCTAGTCCGGAAACGGGTGGGGGTTGGAGGAGCTACAGACTGGAAAGCGCGTTAGGCAACTGAAATTTTTATGTTCGAGATTTAACGTGTGACTTAACTCACCAGTGTCGACCGGCTTGAACGCATTGTACTCCCCGTGTACGTGGAGTTGATGCTGCTGGTAGTAGACGCGCTGCCAGCGATTTTTTTGTTGTCGTCGTTGCCTTTTGCGTCGTCGAGCACAGGCACGTGTGTACCGGAAGTAGGGAGCCTAGTTGTTCTTCTCTTATCACGGCGTTGATTAGCTCGGCAGTTGACGACAGTTACGACATTGCCCGTGAGGAGAACAGGGTCGCCTTTGGTGCACTGCAAAATCGGTTTATCTTGAATTGGGTCGTACGTCTCTACTATTTTACAAAGTCATTTACCCTTAACATTCGTAGTAATAATAGTTGAAGACGTCTAGGATGTCGTCGAGTTAGGACGTATATTAATTCAAACAGACTGATTGACTTTCTGTGTAAATTTCGAGTATTTAAAAAAAATCCAATGGTTGATGATCGCGATGGTGCTTGTGAAATCGATACCGTCAACCAGAGGTGCTTATTAACTTATTGGTACATATGAGGTTTGCAAAGGTCGATAAGTTGCAAAGGTCGCAAAGTTTGACTACTATAAAAGAGAGTTCGCCAGACTCTATTCGTCTTTATTTCGGCACTGTACCAAACCACCTCCTTATATTTCCCTAATATTATATTTACAGAGGTGTTCACTATTTAAAAAAAAGAATAATAATAGAAACCACGCAATGCTAGAGGCGTTTACATTTTTAGAGGATCCTGTGGCCTAGAGGTTAGTTTTTTTTTTAATTCCATGTCGAAGCTTGTGACGGCAGTCCGACCAAGAGGTCTCTCAATAGCCGTAAAGGTTAGTATGTTCGCCTTCTGTGCTCGGGATCCAGGGTTCAATTCCCAAGCAAGATCTTATGACCTTATGTTCGGAGCTAGAAAACTTTGTGATGTCCAGGGGTTAAAGCACACGTTTTTTGGTGTGGCGATTGCGTTTGTACTTTCCTGTTCAATCGTAATCCTTATGTTGTTTTTAAGACGCCCCTGATCTGCAGTGCACCATCGGAAGAATGGCACAGGGTTGAAGGAGGTTCTTGGCAAGGTTTATTGAAGAGAATAGATCGTTGCAACCGATAAATAATTCACCGGCCTATTGGTTTCGGCACCACACACACACACTCACATACATATATACGACAAACCGAATAGCTTACCACACCGAAAATTAGCCCGTCGTCGCGCCTGCCGCCAACGTCACCACCACCACCACCGCCGCCGCACCGAACTCGGTTAGATTGTGATTGCTCACGCGATGCGCCTCTTCCTGAATTATTTCCAATCGCAATTACCGGGATGGCACTTCTCTTCCGACTTGCTGTGTTTGCTGTTTTTTGTATGGTGTCTGTGTGTGGTGTTGGTATTCGGTTCGAGCACGGGAGGGCGCCACTAGTCGAATGCGAACGACTAACTGCATAGTGAATAAGTTTAGGAAAGCGCTCTCACAAGAAACAGACTAATATATGGATCCTGATGAGAATTTCAGAAACCGACCAGTGTTCGCAAACATATAACGCCTGAGCTGCCATGGTTTGCGGCAATGACAAGAACGAATTTCGGTTGAAATAGCAATTAGTCTTTCGTTACAGCATATGAAGAATTCCTAAACTTGGTTTACGGACGTGATGGTACAAGGTGTGACAATAAATTTCGGTGAATGGGTGTGTATCTGTCATAGCTGAGGATACCAGAGGATGCGGTATCGTTCCTTTTGTTGATTGGTGTGTTGCCTCATTTGTCTCAACATGTCAATCGTCTGCTAGAAACGAAGAGTCAATCGCCTGCTATTAATGAAGTTACCAATGAGCGCGTGTCATTCATCCAAAACTGAGTAATCGGGTAAAATGCAAAATAGAGCAAATGGAGCAAACTTAAATGTCAAACATATCTTTTAATATAATTTCTTACGTGGAGTCAAAAAATTATACGTAGTTTGTTAGTGAATAATACACTCGCGTTAACAAAGACACGCGAGTGCATTATTCACTAACCGTTTTGCCCTATTTGAAACAAAACTTGTAGTTCCCTCTTTGCTCCATTTTTGATCAATGACATGCGCTAATTAGTAACCTGACTGTGCTTGTGTGCAGCTGTCCTCCGAGACTCCGCAATTTCTCATCTCCTGTCGATTCGCTGACCGTCTCGTTTATCAAATAGATCTTCTGGTTAAGAAAGACCATAATCTACATATAATATCTCACATTTTTTGCTGATAAGCTCTGCAAGGAAATTTTGTTGCATTCTATCGAATAGATATCGCGTGAAATGTGATGGCGAAACTGACTACCGATCGATTGCTACCCTTGTAACCGTTCATATTCGACGTCATTACACGGAATCTTTTTTGCTGGGCTGTGTATTCACGGAAACGATCCCCCTTTTTTTTAAGTCGAGTCTCACTACTTTGTAGACGAACTGTGTACACTCAGTATGTTTGTTAATTATTTCGAATTGTTTCTGTATTTATCGCAGATCGAGACGATCGGCGACGCGTACTGCGTGGCCGGCGGCCTGCACAAGCGCAGTTCAATCCACGCCCAACAGGTGGCCTGGATGGCCATGCGGATGATGCAAGAGGCCAAGAAGGAGACGGCGCACGACGGCAAGGCCATTCAGGTAATGCAGTCGTTTACGAGCGCAGCCTGGCGGAAGTGATTTTCGAACCGCTGCGCGCCGATCGATACCGCGTAGTCGATATAAACGCCAGCTGGCGCGGCGGTGCCGTGGAATATTTCAGGGAGCTATAAAGGCTACTTGTCGCCGTCTATCGGGAAATTGCGGTAGTAAACTGGCTACTCAACCCACATGTATGCGTATTTAGATTTAATAGTTAACAAAATACTATCTCTATTACATTTATCTCTCACTCCCTGTAATCAATTCAATAGATAAATAATAATATACAGTAACTATTGATATAAGTATAATTCTATGACTCTAGTGTGATAGCAAATTCGTTACTGTAAACAATAACGCTATCGTTACTGTTTACCTTTACAGTCATGCTACCTACAGGCACCGTTAATCTACTGTAACATACAATCTAATGGAGTTCCGTAAGCCATAGGTCAATATAAGTTATCGGTAATTATCGGTGAAACTGAATTAATTACAGTTAAAATAAAAAATCTATATTTTCTCACCTTGGTAAAACTAAACAATGCTTTTTTTTTTTAATCAGATCAAAAGTTCATGCATTTTTTTCAATTAAAATTTTTAGCTCTTCCGATCTTTCCAATTATTATACGTACACAACTTTTGAGTCCTTGCAATCCGTTACATATAGGGAAAGTCAGAGAAAAGTTTTAAAAATGAACAGCGAGCGCATTTCCCATTCTTTGCCTTTCTTCTTCTTTACTTTGGGAAATTGTTCTGTACTCATAAAAAAAATATCCATTTATCCTGTATTTCAGTCACATAAATTGGATTACGTTTGAAAAACTCAGAATCTTTACATGTAATAGTTTCCTAAGGCGGTTTATGAAAGCAGTAATCCCACCATCGTCTAGACGCCTGGGTACGCATTTAAGACTAGCACAAGTAAATACATGTAGTTCAAAATGGCATCGTAGAGAAAACTACTAGAACTATTCCATAGGGTAAAAAAAATCTGAGCTATGGAATTTGAAAACAATTGAATTTTGCAAGTACTGTACGAATATTAAACATATTCGTAATATATGTACATAAACGCTCGCCATTCTAAATGTTGAAAAAATCTGGGATGTGAGTTGAAAATAATTTATTTTTGTTTGTATGAATATTAAATGTATTGATCGGATATTTGCCTTCATCTTCTATGCCTTTAGTGGACGCTCTTGCAAAAACGAAGCAGGCATATTTCGATATGCCTGCTTCTTCAACGCAAATGCGTTGTTCACCCCAACTGGCGGCAAATTGGAAAGCGCCGGTGCCTTACAATTTGCCTCTTTCGGGGGGTGCTTTTCTTCGCGTGCGCTGTAAGCCGTTACGATACAGGGTGGCGCGAAAGATATCCTATGTTTACCACTTCTACTATGTGCGAGTATATTTACTGCTATACAAAACTATTAATAGTTTTTTGTATAGCAGTAAATATACTCGCACATAGGTTAGAAGCTTCTGATCTTTAACGCCTGCCTGACAACGTACTGACACGGTTTCCACGATATTACTTCCATTCCGAAGGAAGTCAATCGTATGAATTGTTTCGCTTACGCTAATTAATGCATTAATGCACACTGCAAATAAATGCGACGGAGATTTTGAAATCGCTTAGTCCCCTACCAAATCCTTGAGCAAAAAAAAAATGTATTCCCTCTTTCGGAATGGAAGTAAAATCATGATACCCGTGCCTGTATGATACCTGTATTGGTACACGTTAAAGATCCGTACCTAGGAAATTACCTTGTTGCAAATTAACCAGGTCTCCTTTAGGCGACTTTGACGTGGTAAACCGTTGTTACATGTATATCCCTTTTTTAAGTTTAAATAGCCGGTACGATACGGTGAACATCTCCTAGGCAACCAATTTATTTCTTTAACCTTTTTTCTTGGCCTTTGGCAGCTACGCATTGGCCTCCACTCGGGTTCGGTCCTGGCCGGAGTCGTCGGCGCTACCATGCCTCGCTACTGCCTATTCGGGAACAACGTCACCATCGCCAACAAATTCGAATCTGGCAGCGAACCGCTGAGAATCAACATAAGCCCCACCACCTACAGGTAAGTTCCGTTCCAATTTCCTCCGCTCTCTCAATCTCTCCAAGTTCTCTATCCGAAAGTGCTTTTATTGGGTTAGCTAAATTGAAAATATGCATTTGTCACTAATTCCGGGCGGAAATTGCGTGCCCCAGTTATAATATACCATCGGCACGCAAGTTCCATGCAGCAAAAATCATTCTTTATGTTTGATGTTTTAGATACTCCGTATATGTTTATTATTATTATTAAAAGTACTATAGGCATATATACTATAAGTTGACGGAATGATTTTTTAAAAAACGAACGGCTGGAGGGATTTTAATAAAATTCGGCGAAATTATTTTCAATCTATTCCTGCGCATTTTCCAATTCAATTTGAAGATTTCTGATGATAAAATTTATAAAGACTACGTGGACGCCCATAATATCACGGTTCAGCAGCGTTTAGTTGCTAGTTTTTTTAAACATTTTTAAACCATTTTGGCAATGTTTTGTTTTTTTAGTGTTTAAGGGTAATATAATGTTGAAATAGTCTATTTCTTATTTGAAATTTAAATAAAATTGCCAAACTGTTTTCAAATTGAAAACAATATCAGAAATACACTTCTGAACCGCAAAGTCGTTGGCGTTTAAAATTTTAGCCCGTGAAATTTTTCTATCGATTTTTTAAAATTGGAAGTTTTTCAGGAATGATTTAAAATAAAATTCGCAGAATTTCATTAAAATCCAAAAAGTCGCTCTATTTTAAAATCATTCCGGGAACTTATTGAACGCTTCTTGTAATATAGAAATTGAAGTTGGCTACGGATTTCTTAATTTGTCTTTTAGAAGTAACCGAATCATGAATTCGTTCGTAAAAAATTGCTCTCTGCGCATGAGATTCGTAAGAATATTACATACGATGTCAGTTTTCGTGACTTGCATTAGAAAAACAATTTTTTCTATTGAATTCAATTCCTTTTTATAAGTGGGAAAGGCACAGGCCTTCCACTAGACGGCTGATGTATTTTTTATTTACTTATTTATCTTTTTGGAGTAACTGAGTCGTGCATTATTATTTAAAAAAAATACTAATTTGGTTCATGCGTCGCTGAAATATATTTTTTTCAAACTGCTTCCATATATACGTGAAAAATATACTAAAAACGTATATTGATAGTCTTCATTAGTTTCATTAGAATTCTGCATTCATTGGGAGCGTCTATTCATAATGGTACACTCGAGCCATGCAAAGAAATCCGATATATGCTGCATTACTTCTATACATTTATCTTTATGCTATGCATCTTTTTTCGTTTATTTATTTATAGCTCTGATGTAGAGTAATCTAAACTAAAAAAATTGTTTGCTTAAGAAATTACTGATTTCGTACAAAAACAACTGAAAAGAAAATGTGGATTTTGAAAAATGAAAAAATAATTACATGTATACGTTTTAGAGAGCGTACGCGATTCGAGATAGGAATCTAATGTATAGCTGTACAAATACAGGTATTTAGCAATACGCTAATTTTTAAACAGATTTTCATTTTATTTAAAATTGTGTACGCAATTTAAAATTCTGCACCCAAAAGTAACGCAGCCGATTATTTATTCATTGTATTTTTCCAGTTAAGATCAATATGAATGGAAAAACTAACCTATCATCAGCCATCTTTTAATGATATTCGAAAGGATGTTTGGCATATGGAATGATATAACCGTAATAGTTATATTTAAAAGGTTAACTAAATTGTTTAGAAGATTATGGAAAAAAATATTATAATATTTACATTTTCGTACGTATTTTGATATTAAACGAAATAAAAAGTTTAAATTACTGTGCTTACACACTGTATTCAAGTGGGAAAATATCTAAACGACAGCGTTGCTAAATGTATTGTAATTAATTAATAATACTTTTATTCGTAATTCTCAATGTGTTTAATCAGCACTGAACTTGACAGGGTGACAAATCTGGATTTCAAGTCCTAAATACACACCCCTTTCGTTCCACAGATTTACTATCCCGTAGTGGCTTTACTTAGACTGATAGTTTCAAACGTGGATTTAAAGTCGAAAATACACATCCCATCTGTTCCGCTGATTTACAATACCATATTTACTGTAGTCGCTGTACTTCACTGACAGAGTTTAAACCGTGGTTTTAAAGTCGAAAATATACGCCCCCATCCGTACAGCCGATTTAAAATGCCGCTGCCACGTTGGGTTAACAGAAACAGGCGTCGGCGTAAGACGGGAGATAAATGTTTATACAGACCACGACCGTGAGTGATACGCGATAAAATGGGGTGGCGTGCAGTGAGCAGACGGGCGAACACAGGGAGCCCAATCCCACACGATACTAGAGTGTACAGGGTTTGGACAAAATAAAGGAAACAGTTATGTTCTTGTACCTTACAAAGCCGTTTCCATTATTTTGTTCAACCCTTATGTGTGCGGTTGCGTAATGATAACGAATAGGGCTGGCCCGCTGCCAACTCTTCGTTCCCGGCTGGAGTCCATTTAGAAAAGACAAAAGGGGAAGAGAAAGACTGGATGGCGACAATAATGACAATTGGTTTGTCGACTTTGGTCCTCCCTTGGAAGAGAAAAACTTTAATTCGATAAAAGAATGGCGCATTTGCTTTTGCTCGACGTCGAAACGGCGATCAAAACCTATCCTAGTACCTCAATCTCTCTTGACTTTGCCAATTCGTTGTCGCGTCTGTTTTGTGGGGGTTCCCCGACGACCACGCGTATGTTTTTCTGCGCACGCCATCCGTGCGAATTCAGTACCCAGTAACCTCGCACGAGGTACTCGTAGTCGGTTTAAGATGAGCAATGACATTTATTTTACCGAACCGAATCAAACAAGCGAAACCAACCTAACTGAATCTAAACTAACTAATCCAAACTAAATCGGAACTAACAAATTTTCTACCATAAACTTATTAAATATAGCAAAATATAAACGACGATACTAAAATAAATTTGAACAATATACATGTATTTACAATAAAGAAACAAAGTTGCCATTATATATTGCTTAAATTCGTCGCGTATAAAAAAAAAAAGATAAATAAAATATATAATTTAACCACAAGCATGTCCCTCTTTTTTCCACCAGCATGTTTCCCTTTATAATCCTTACGCCACGTTTCTGCATAATTAATGCTAATGGACACGCATGTCATTAACTATGTTTAATATAATTTGTTGTTAGGTCATGGTCAAATTATATATTTTTATTTATCTTTTTCCAATCCACTGCTACTTAACCGGCTGTGGAGCGACTGTCCCGGGTTCGAATTCCGGCGCGGACTTTCGTTTACTCGATTCTGATTCTCTACTCGGGCAATCTAAGCGTATTCTAGCTTCTCGAATACGCATGGATTGCCTGAGCATAGCTTAATGGATACCCTTGTGTTGCCTTCGAGCGTTCCGCGTCGTGCACTGTGCGGAAAGTAAAGCGTGCATCTATCTTCGAGTGTGCGTATATCTGCTGGAAGTCAGGCGTGGATTTTCCCTTGCCCCGTGAATTGTCGTTTTCGACGTCGAATCTAATCCGATGTTGCATACACCGAAATTAGGAAGGGAACTGGTGGCTGTCGCTGCCGTTAAGACCGCCAATTCATTTGGGTCTGTTGTTTAACTTTAGCGACTAGGACAAACGGCGGGAACCATTTATATACTTCGTCTAGCTATTTACTCAAGTGCGAGTCTCGGAATTTGTTGTTTGGCGGGCCTAGAAACGTTTCCGTTGCAAAGCTCTGTCCCCCAGGGATCGACCTGGTAATTTTGTCTAGTCTTGACTTCATACCTAGACAGGGATCTTTAACGTATACCTGGATAGGGGGTCTTTAACGCATTTTTACAAGCGAGCGAGTAGATAGGTGTTTATGGGGCTATAACGTATACCTAGATCGGAGTCTTTAATTTATATCTGTCAACGTAAAAGGTTCAAACGTTTTAGTTTTGTTCCCGAAGGAAGGCGCGGTTAAAAAATTCTTTCGCCCGAAAAATTGCAGAGGTCTCGGTTCGGAATTGAACCCGCGATTACTGGTGCATAGTTCAACGCGTTAACTACTACACCACATAGCATCTCTCGTTGTAGTGCGCTTGAATCTCCTGTGATTTGTTCGATCCGTTTTTCGGAAAGGTATTTTTATGACGATTTTCCAATAAGCGCGTCATTTAGTCGCCATTTTGTATTCTAAAATCAATTTAAAAAATAATATTTCATAAAGTCCAGAAGACTGTTAGCTTGTGATGAATTGATTCAGGCACTTAAAACCGTTATTATTAAAACAACCTTCTGAAGTAAGGAGGTTATGAGCAGCCTATTTTTTTGCCAAAATGTGTACCACAGCCACATGTCCACAAAATTAGACATGATGCAAATCAAAATATAGTTTAAAATTCGTATACTCGTATGAAAAATAAGTTTTTCTTGTGTCTTGCGATAATAATTTACGAGAACGTATATAGGAAATAAAATCCAACAGTTGTTAATAAAAAAAAAATCATAATAAATAAAATTTATCAAAATCCCCTCACCTAACAGATCTCTATAAAAAGTTAACTCTACAAATAGTCCGTACGGCCGGTTATTCTGTGAAGCAGCCTTGTGAGAACAAAAAAAACATTGGGTACTATCCTCGAAAATTTCATTCTATTTTTGGCGCACTGTTGGACTTTGAATGGTTTCTCTGAATGAAGATGTGTACAGTCTCGAAGCAGTGACCGTAGTGATTCGAAATTCTATTTACAATACCTCGCCAGAAATCGGTGACGGCTATGTTTCCCACTAGATGGCGCAGCAACATAAAAGCTCTGGAAACTTTTTCCTCCCAGTGTTTGTATTTGGTTTGATTTCGTCGTCGAGTCGAAGGGCGTCTGTATATCCGATGGAAGCTTGTCGGTCTGTCGGTGGTCCGTGGATTTTATTGGACCCAATTTTCCGGTCAAATGAGTTTGACATCTGATGATGAAGATTCTGTGGCCTCTCTGTGGAGAGGGCGCCCGAACCCGAGCTACGCGCGCGCGCGCTGCCTTGTATATTCCTCGGCTAACATTGTTTCGTTAGCGGGTCACTGGTCACGGAGTTGTGATGTTGTATACGAGTCGAACCGAGGACCTTCCTCTTGACAATGGCCAGCCGAACTGGTTTGTTTGATGTCCTCCGAAGAACCTTCACTTGCGTTCTCGTGACTGATCCACGGACATTGCACATTGTTTGTAAACAGTGTTGGATTGAAACTGAGCGGAAAAGTTCCGTTCCTAGGAACTGGTTCCTTTTTTTGAGAAACTTAGGAAACGCCCAGGTGCTCGTTTTGCATGTGCGGCCCCCGTGGTACAGTGGCTATAGACATAGACTACTAAGCGGGTGGTCCCGGATTCGATTCCCGGCAGAAGCAGTCGTTTCGACGAGCATTCGACGAGCTGC
>JAUJYS010003706.1:0-12769 GCA_033995665.1 Melogona broelemanni | reverse complement strand
CGTGCAGTGCCGCCTAGTTGCTGTACTCTTGCTGCAATTTGCGCGCTTCAGCTGCATTCGCCGCGATTATTCGCCTTGTGAAATACCGCCTTTAGGTTCCTTTCCTAGGAAGGAACGCTTGGACCGGTTGCATTCCTTTTTCTCAGGAACTGGAGCGGTCGTTTCTTTTGCTGTGTGCAGAACATTTGATTAATTAATATTTAAATAAATTAATATTTTAATCAAAAAATAATAAAATGTTAATCACGAGACCGCGTTGATTTATTTCTACGATACTATATTTGTCTAATATTTTAATATACACCCCATATCATTACAATATAAAAAAAATTATTACGGTCACAGTCAAGACTCTCAGGATAAAAATCCAATTGACTACTGAAATTGTTGGGGAAAAGTGGAACTTTAGATATTTTCATCCTTTCAGAAAGTGATTTTTTTATATTTTTTAATCAAAGAAACGATAAAGTTCCAGGTTTCTTTTGGAATAGAAAGGTTCCTTCGATCCTTTCGATTCTTTGTTCCTTTCGATTTCCATACGAACTGAAACTTGAATGGGTTCTTTTTTGAAAGAATCGAACCCAAGACTGCGAAAAAGCTAGCGTTTAAAAAATTAAAAAGAAAGTAAACACTATTAAATGCTCGCCATTATAAAGTTCGTTTATTGAAGAAACCATGAAAACATGATTTTTGATGATTTCCACATTAAACTGACTTTCTCACGACAGCACAAAGTTGCATTTATGTTTATACATTTCTTGGGCATATAAAAAAATGTCGAAATAGTAAATGCATTAATAGTCCAATGAATCCAGTAAATGCATTTTTTGCTGTAATAACTTTGTTAACAAAGCACGTTCTTTTTTGCCAGTCTGAGCACTAAACAACAAAATTAAAGCTAATTAGAACAGGATTGAGGATATATTTCTACATGTAGCTAGACATAAATTCTATTCCAGAGTTGGGGCGGTTGACTTTTTCAGTTTCACCGCAACGTTCTTGGAAACATTTAACACTCCCCCCTCTTCCCCAAACAAGTTATTGTGGACTAAGATAAGCATGTTTTCTTTATGTGGCTGGTGGTTTACTTTCAAGTTTCCGCGTGTGGATCGACGTCTGCGGTAGACTTTACAGTTGTTAAGGGAAACGATCCACTAAGCGCCTAAGAAACCGCGATGTGGCAATGTCTAAATTAGTCGACCACCGCGCCCTACAAGGGTGAAACGCGAATGCACCAGTGGAACACTGATACCGTGGTATTTCAGCTACCGGTGTACTAGATTAGTTTATCTATTATTTAAATTTTGCTTTCGCAAAAATAATTTTATGCACGCCTTGTGAATTTATACTATAATTGAAAAAGACATTATTTTTACACATGATGCAATCTCTAAAGATGGCCCGGGTTCCACCCTTTGTTACTGGATTAATTAGTAAAATTTGTAGTAGACGTCTCCTTCGATGTTTAGTTTCAATTAACGTCGCTTGAGGAGCTTAATGTAAACTTATAGTTTTATTCGCAAACCACTAGATGGCACCAACCCACTTTCGGTGCAAGCAGCCAATAGACTTAAGCAAAAATTCCATATAGCACCGACTCGAGAATCGTGACTCGATGATTACCCTGCCCTGCAGGCAACGAACGATGTCTGCTTTTTCTTGACGTGCTGCTCGCTTCGCTCGTCTTTCTGGGTTACGCATGCAGCGAGTTAAAACCACTATTAGCTCACTTGATCTCATTTATGGCAATAAAATGATGTCTGAAAACCTGTATGAATAGTGTGTACGCACTTCCTACCTAATAGGACGTTCTAGTTTTTGAAGAGTCGAACGATCGACAGCTCCATGCGGCGCTGTCTCCAAGAGGATCGATTTATCGTTTCGCTCGATTTTTATCACGGTGACGCAGTCGCTTAGACTACTAAAAATGGACATTATTCGGTCAACCGGAAAATTCTGCGTAGCTAGTAGCTAAAAAAATGTACGTCCAGTTACCACCACGTCATATCCTCATGATCTAGATAGGTTTTAGAATTATGTTCTTGCTGCTCATTTTTCGACTTTTAATTGGTTCTGACATACTTTATTGGGCGATGTCGCTAAACTTCCCCAATGTTCGCGTATACTATCAAAACCTAATTTAAGGTATACTTAATTTTTCTTCATTCAAAATAATATTAAACCAAAAACTCTTACAGATAATTGTAAAACTAAATTTTAGTTCACGTTCACAATTTAACGTATAATTTGAGTTAGGCTATCTGTAAAAATGTGCGAGAAATACGTAATTTTGATTTTAACTTGATTTAATTTAACTCAATGGTGGATAAGAGTTTCGCACAGTTCGCAATATCAATTAAATATTTTATGTTTAACGGTGTTATCCAATCTTTTCTGTTTATATTTAAAAAGCAAAGCATGTTTATGCATGATGCCATTAGGCACTTGAAGAGTCAATCATTTGAGTTATTGGCACCGAAAATTGTTGGTTTCCATGTGTACATGAATTCTCAGCTAGATTCGGATTGTTGTACATATTTATGCATACAAATATTGACCCATTTATTTCCTGTTCAATAGGCAGTAAGATTGAAACGGCTCGTGTAACCGACACTGAAGAGGACTCGGTAACCTTTGACATAAAGCCGAGCAAGTATCTGGATGGATCGGAATATTTCCGGATTGACCCGCAATCGGGAGAAATTTATCTTAATAAATCGCTCATGGGAAAGGTACAATGCCGCCATAAAAACCACTCAGAATAATACATATATATTTTTGCATACACAAGTATAATTATGTTTAAAATAATCTGTTTTACTGTCACTTATCTAGGCCGAATCGCAATTCTACCTATACGTAACAGCAAAGGATGCAGAATTCGAGGTAACCACGAAAACAATTTGAATATTTACAGTAGGTGTGCGTAGGTGTTAACACATTTTTGGTTGTTAGTCAGTGTACAGTGTACTTGTTTTCCTAACCACAAATGTCATGATCAAGCTTTTGAATTGAAGCTTTAAATTAACCTTACAATTTTAAAACGTTGAATTAAGCTTTGAATTAATCTTTGAATTTTAATCTTTAAATTAAGCTTTTAATTGAAGCTTTCAATTAAGATTTTGAATACGCGTGCGTTTGAGGCAATATGCTTACCTTAGTAAAGAGTTTTTTCCCTTCAAGCTTCCAAATATTCATTTAGATATTTGCGAACTTTAAAGCTCAGTGCACACGCTCAAAGGCTCTGTCACCATTTTTTTTTAAATTGTCTGTTTGAAATACTTCAACAATATTCAAGTGAAAAACATCGTAGGATTTTGATGCTTTTTGTGTCAGATTTATCAAAGATGCACGCCAAAATTTCCTTTTCTCGTCACCGCAGTCTAAAACGGAAGTGTTCGTGGAGGTGTTACCAGCCGGCGGCCGTCCGAAGTACCTGGCCACCAAGATCAGCGGCGGGGCCAACATTCCTCCTCCCCCACCCTACCACCTCACTATTCCCCAGCCCAAGCACAGCCGACCCCGGGCGCCTCTTCCTCCCGCCTTCCAAACCCCACCCCAATTTCAGGGGATCCCGGTCCACCATCGACCGGACATGCCCATGGCTTACGTCCCGTCGGCACCACCCACCTCGTTGGACCCCGACCCATCACCAACCCCACCCGAGATTACCGGGACACCCTCCACACCGGTTCTAACCAAAAACAAGGCGCCAGCTAAGAGCAAGGTACGTCCATCAGAAACCTTTTCTATCTTTTACGATATTTCTGAAGCAATTTGTAAATAAAATTTATTGGTGATTAATCTCTAGGAATTCAATATGAGTGCTCAAGCACCGTTATATGTTTTGAGAAATATATCAATAGTTGAAAAGAAATTTCTAAAATTTTGTAATAATTAATTTATTTCAAATTAAGAAATTTCATTCAATCCTTGGAGAATAATTTATGTAATTAATGATTATATGTAATTCTAGATTTTAATTATCCATAAGTATCAAATTGTATAGTTTTTTTAAAACATAATTGCCACTAATTCTAAAAACGCCAAAATCAAGGACCCCGTGCTTCAGGACATCGCGGCCGAAGATTCACGTCCAGCGCCAGTCTACGTCACCGCATCCGCGACACCAGCGTCATCTGGCGTCGGTGACGGCGAGCAGGAGAGCGATTCGGCAATCGACGAGATAGAGAACGAACTGGCCACGCCGTCCACCTCCCAAGAGGAAATGTCCAGGAATTCGGCGGTGGCGGCAGCCGTGGCGCCAATCGTAGCGCTTATTGGCCTTGTTCCTCTGGTGGCCGGAGGACTGTGGTTGGTTAGGCGATCGCGCTACCGAAAGAGCGGAATGCAGTCTGCGGTGAGTGCCAATTTCATTGCTACGTTCGTGAACTTTGAATACAATTATCTTTATTCAATTTTCCTACGGAATTATATATTGTTTGTTTAGAAATACAAAATATATTGAGTTATCCCCGTTTCCCAATAACTCAACCTTTTCAAAACGTTTTTCGCATTGAAATTACTTTAATGCCCTTCTAATTTCCAAGTGGTTTTTTAAATTTTATTAAGCATCCACCATACTTCTTTAAATATGTTTCCACTAATGGCATAACCGACTTAATCGATTTTCCGTCTTATCGTCTTAATGCCACGTCTTGACGTTTTAAATGCCACATCCTTAGGAAAAGAACAGGGCGGTCCATCCAATCGTTTCTTGCACATTATTTCGTTTTCAGAACAGTAATAGTTAATTTTAAAAAAATTATTACAGAACGATAAGAAACGAAGTGAGAATTCGACAATAGTTGGCAACACTAACCTGCAAGAAAGCGAATTTGTCACCAGTTCTTTGCCGAGGGCTCAATCCAATAAATACGAAACCAATGAATGGGTAAGGACAGAGGTGCAATTTCAATATGTTGGTTCTAAACTTTTTTTTTACGAAAAACCTTTTTTTTGTGGATTGACTTTACACAGGCTGTTTCACTTTGATCCAAACGATTTTGATTGGCTATATGAATTCATCACTTGGTCACAGACTTTAGATTTTTAGACGGCCAGGGCTTGTGGGAATTAAAATTAGCACTCATGGTGGTGGTGAAATGAATAACCTTAAATTGGCAGCATTGTCAAAATCGTTCGGATCAACGTGAAACAGCCTGTAGAAGCTAGAACAAATGAATCCGATGGTATTAATGCATTTTTGATGCAACAACAGGATGCTGGTGAGAAGTTTTCCAGTCCGTCTCAAGAGTTGAATGTCGATTCCAAATGGGAATATCCGAGACACCACTTGAAGATATTCGGCATACTGGGTGAAGGTTGTTTCGGACAAGTGTGGAAGTGTGACGCCCAGGACATTGCGGGACTGCCTGGCATCACTACTGTGGCTGTGAAAACTTTGAAAGGTAACCGTGGTTTTCAGTCAAAGACAAAAATAATACGGTAGTTAAGAAAAATGAAAATATATAAAATAAAAATATAATAACATTGTAATTAAAAATAGTCATTTTTTCAAATAATTTTTTGTCCTCATGTACCTTGTTGTATTTTTAAATTCTTGTAGAAAATGCTGGAGAAAGAGAAAAGCGTGACTTGCAAAGTGAATTGGAAATCTTGAAGATTTTAGATCCTCATCCAAATATTGTCAGGCTCTATGCCTGTTGCACAGACAAAGGTATGACTGCTTTTCAATAATTAGAGAAACTCCAAACCAGATGTCAAAGTGACGTTCACTGGAGCTTGCTGCTTCCCCTTATAAAGTGTTCGCACCTTATAGCATGATGGCGACCTTTCATGGTATCTGATAGAAACCGGAAGCTTTTGCCTGATTTTCGAATTGACTCGCTGCTAGATGGCGTCCATTCCAGCTTCCTCTATTGAATATTTCTAAATCTTATTGGTATTTCATTTTGTAGAACCATTGTTTGTGATCATGGAATACGTTCCCCACGGCAAACTGCAAACGTACTTGCGGAACAGTCGAGCCGACCACTACTACGGAAACCTGCACGGCTCCAGCAAACATCTAACGTCCAAGGATCTGACGTCATTCGCCTATCACGTCGCGCGAGGCATGGAGTACCTCACGTCGAAAGGGGTAAGTAACAATTTGTTTTCAGGATTTCCTGTTTGCTCTACGAGTATTTCTTCGGAAAAAAATGTCAGTGAACTTTTGCACTGATAATAATATTAATAATCGAATAATTTGTTGATGTCTTGCGCAGATAATTCATAGAGATTTAGCAGCGAGAAACGTACTCATCGGCCACAACAAAACTTGCAAGGTGGCAGACTTTGGTTTTGCGAGAGACGTGATCGCCAATACGGTATACGAAAGAAAATCGGAGGTTCGTGGTGCTATTAGTGAAATAATCATCCATTATTTATGCACGTATCATATTGACGATGCAATGTCATATTGACGATATACGATACAATTAATTCGTGTTTAATTTTATTAAATCAGGGTCGATTACCAATTCGTTGGATGGCTCCCGAATCGCTATACGACAACATCTTCTCATCCAAGACAGATGTTTGGTCGTTTGGAGTTCTACTCTGGGAAATTGTAACTCTTGGTAAGCGAGAGGATTCAGCGCCGTGACGAAAATCCCATCATTCTAATTTTTATTATTTTTTAAATCACCGTAGTGCCTAGTGCACTACAGGATTACTACACCCTCGTGTCTCTTTCTTCCTTTTATTATATTTTGCTTCATAATTTCTAAGTTTTTATTGATGAAAATGAAATGCGCCATTTAATTTGACGGCGAAAACTTTCAGTACTTTCACGTTTTACTCATCATTCTGTGTATACAACCAATATTTCAAACTGTCTCACCAACATTTCAAATAAGGCGCATGACACGTTGTACAATTGTAATGCCTGAATATTTAGAAAATTCAAGAAAAATTCGATTACATTCGAACAAAAATTCGATAAAATAATCAAATTCAAACAAAATTCGACTACATAATTATATTCTATCATTTCTATTAAATAATTAAATTTTAATTTTTTTATGAAATAAAACGATAAAACAAAATGCTTAGTGAAGAAACCAGTTCAGATAAATTCACTGAGCTTTTTTTCTACTATATTTTGAACGTTTTACATTTTATCTACTTCGCCAGTCATCGGCAATCAATGAAAAACTTAAAATAAAAAAATGCATTTAACGTTCACCGTGTAGGTTCGACGCCCTACCCAGGCATGGCCGCCAGCGAAGTCATCAAGAAAATTCGCGACGGCTATCGTCTGGAAAAACCGGACCACTGTAAACGAGAACTGTACAACATTATGCATTACTGTTGGGACAAGGAGTCTGTCGAGCGACCTTCCTTTGTCGAGCTGGCCCAGACGCTGGAGAAGCTCCTGTTGGAGGATGTTGATTACATCGAGCTGGAACGGTTCCCGGATCACGCGTATTATAACGTGGTTAGTCTGTCCGGCGAGAAGCTCTGAGACGGCCGGACAAAACGATTTCGTATTTGACTTGTGGTTGAGAAAGCTCCATCATTTTCGGACGAATGTTGCCGAATGGACACAATATACGAGTGCGTGTTGATGTTAAGCGTGCCACCAAATACTCCTCTCGGAAAACGCGTGGTTACACCAAGTGTGTATAAATTGCTACATGTGAAAGCAGTTTTTTATTAGTGCTATGAAACCGGTTGCATGGGATCAAAAGGTACAAGAAAATCTGTACGGACGACAATCAAACCAGTTCTTTTTGTATGAAGTTTCACTCAATCTAATGAGTCGTTAAAAAACACATGGTACTCGTGATAACTTTTTCATTTTGTTGTCATTTAAAAAAGTATTGATGAATGATACAAGTATAACGTTAAAGTTTAGTTGTTATTTTGTTTTTCATTGAGACTTGAACGCTGACGAGAGAATAATCATTTTTATAAAAGTGACTTTAAGCACTGCTCTGGTCATATTTACACTTGGGATGGCATCGACCTTAAGGCCGCTTTACAATTGTATCCAAATATATTGTTTGCTGTACATCGAAACACGTTTAATTTATACAGCTGGATCTTCTTAAAGAAAACGCGTGTGATTGTAATTTTTTTTATAATAAAACTGTTATAAGTATTTAAGACTATAGTATTTATTCCTCGACATTTTTACTGTCAAGGGTTACAATTTGCTGATTATTTCACTGTTTTCTGATTTGTATTTTTTTTCGATGTCGTTGCACAAGCCGTATCCGTGGCCAGTCGTGTTCCGGCGCAAGTAAAATATTTTAAGTATCGATAAAAAATAAATCGGGCGCAAGTAAAAATATTTTAAGTATCGATAAAAAATTGAAATATCTCAAAGTAATTAAAACTTGGTTAACTTTTTATTATTATTCGTCGCAGATACAATAGAAAGTCATTCAATTAAAATGAATTACATTAAAATGTTAATTTACATTGAGTGAGTGCTGGTGCGATCGTTGGTAAGTTTTTTGTGCGTTAGGTGCTTTCGCTCAAATGATTTTTTTAGTTAGTTCGTTTTAATTGAACTATTCGTGAAAACACTACATATTGGAATATTTGGTGAACAACGTTGACTAGACAAGAATGCAATAAAACCTTTCTAATTAAAATCTACCTGCCTCTTGCATCATTTTTTCACAACTAAACATCACGGAATTTGTGTTTGGAAAATGAAAATTCAATCAATATAACATACCAAAAATGATCTAACATGTAAAATTAGCTACCGACTTTTAAAAAAAGCAAATAACTTTACATGTTTGACCAATTTTTGCATGCTACAGTATATTGATTTACTGAGCAAGAAAAACAATGCAATTAACATCACATATTCAACATGCAAAAGGCTAGATAGTATTTGGATTAGCTTTGAATGCATTTAACTTGATAAAAAATGTAGTAGTCCTTTTACATTATCACAGTTTAAAAAATTAGTATAGCTTTCAATGAACTCTGCTTTTCTTTCTTAAATGAACAGTTGATATTGGCACATTTCTGTTTTTCATTCTTAAACGAACAGCTGGTATTGGCTTGATTTGGTCTATTTTGATTGTTTCGCGTTCATAATTGTTGGTCGTCAATCGATAACGTCATCATCAATTGACCAACCAATGAGCGTAAGATGGAAATTTGTTTCGCGGCATGGCAGCGTTTACTTTGAATGTGCTGGACGTTCCCTCGTAAGGCACAATGCCTGCGAACAAGGCCTTGTAGTAGCCAAAATGCCTGATTCGGTAGTCGCCAATTGCGGCGTCGGATGGGATGTCCCAGTCCACGGTGCACTGGCTTTGCTTGAAGAAGGAGTCGGTCAGCTTCCAGTGGAACCTGTGGCAATACACAAATTGATTAAAATGTTGACAGTGAATACCGGAGATAGAAAATCGCAAAATGTATTTCCCGCTTTTCGTTGATGTTGCTTAAATATGCTGCGTTCAAAACGGGTAGATCAGAAATACAGAAAAAGTGAAAAAGTAAGCTGATTCTTATTATTTCAATCCCCACATTCCTGAATTGAAACCGTTATTCCGAACAACGCTAATAAATTAAAAGCGTATACTTTGTTGCGTTGGTTGCAATCGAACGGTAGAAACATTAGGTCGCAATGGAATGGAAAAAAAGCATTCGACCAAGCATAGCTTAAAACTTCCTATTCCGTCTCAATTGGTTTTTTTATTTTTAAACAAAAGCATAGAAACGCAGCCATATTAGCCAGCTTCGCTTTTCGTCACGGATTGCATATTTATCTTTTCAATATGCGCGTTTGTTGGATTATTTTTCCGGTCGCATATCCCAAAAATGTCAGTATCTTCTTTCTCCCCCAATTGTCTTACTTTGTTTCCCAGACTGAGTCGACAGCCACCACAGTCCAAGCTCCGCTGGTTGGATCTGAGTATTCCACCGTCAAGAATGTTCCATTCGTCTAAATTATAAGAAAATAAACCAAAATTACGCATTGTTAATGATTGGCGCAAACTATTAATATGATGAAGGTGAACGAAATTTTTTATACCATTAAGTTGTTTCGGGGATTTCCACACACGAAGGATACTGAAACAGTTGATCCCTAAAACAAAACAAGAACATAATTATTACAGATATTCATTGAATCAATCTAATTACTTTGAACCGACGAATAAATAAAGGTAGAACTTCATCTTATACAAGTATTTGTAACACATATTATTACAGTTATTCATTGAATTAATCTAAGTATTTTGAATCATCGAATCAATAAAAGTGTGACTTTATCTTTTAAAAGTACAATAGAGATAATACTATAAAAGTGAAGAACTTTGATTTTTTACGATACTTTTTGCAGTTCAATAAATCACTATGATATTTAAAACAAAAGCGTACTGGGGCATATTGAGCTTTGGCATCGGCGACTACATCTCCAAACGTGTATCCTGGTGGCGACGTTTCAAAAGTGACGTCAGGAAGAAGGTCGATTTGTACATCCAATAGATCTTGTGGGTCTGGGCCAGGGGAAACTTGGGTTCCCTGCAACAGCAAAAAAAAAAAAAAAAAATGAACAGAAGTATTATTTCAAAAGTATTTTTGATCAGGATTAAAATTATATTTTCTTAATTGTTAAGATTTCATTTTTCATTTTTCACATACAATAGAACATACACAGCTATGCCTGATCAAAATAACTTTTCAGTAAATGCACACTGTGTATGTGCTTGATCATATAAATTTGCCGAGAATGAAACATCGCTATAGTATACCAAATACTGAAACGCTTTGAATGGTTACATCTTTTGCGTCTAGTTGACATATTTTTAGATGAATATTTTACCTTTTTTAATTATAGTTGACGTTCCATATAAATATATGATACACATTACTACAATGTACTTGTAGAATACTAATAATTACAGTATAATAAAATGGTATATGTAAGCTCGCAAAAGTATTGCTTGGCAGCAATCTTTCCCGTTCTTCCTTCCCCCTTATCGTCCGACCCTTTTAATGTACCTATTCGACCTTTCCTTTAAAAATTTCCTTTCAAATTATTATCCGACCCCTTCCCAAAAACACACACGCACATGCGCAAACAAAAAATCATATTTAATTATGCTCGCGTGTGAGGTCAACGAATTTGGGGAGCTGGCCTTGGGTCAGCTCGGTACCATGACGTCAACGGCAACCAATAGCTGAGAGGTCAACCCACGCGCCGCGATCGGCAACTGCGGAAATTAAACACTTTCGACGAATTTGCCGAAGTGACCTGTCGTGACTCTTAATTTTGTCGCCTGTCGAGCTGGTTGCTCTGTGTGCAGCGGTTTCTGCTGCCACCGGAAAAAGTGGTTGCTTTAACAAGTCTCATGTTGGAGAAAAGTTCGCGCTTCTCTTTCTCGCGAATAAATTTAAGCCAAGTCGGGTGGCAAATTTTTAAAAATAACACGCTCCAGTTCCTGTGGCTGCCTGGTGGTGGCCAAATTTTGCCTGGATATCCCGGACGAAATCTGGATGCACCTGGATTGTGACGGATTGTCGCCAACCCACCTGACCATGTGCTGCTAGCACTTGGCCGCCATTTCTTCACCACCCGAGTGCAATATGCTGTGCTGGATCGTCCGAGACGAAATCGTCGGTGCCGGAGCTAGTTGCTGGGGACGCCTGGTTAGTAAGCTGGTAACTTTGTCGTCGGTCCAGGTATGATGTGGTGAACAAAAATAAAAATTTCGCGAGAGGCCTATTTTTCGCGGCGCATTTTTTGAGCTCCCGTCGATCCAGAAATTTATTTCTGGATAAAGAACTAAATGAACATTACTTTTTGAATTGTGTTATTCACAAATTTTGTCCGAATTAATTTAATATTGAGAAAATCTGAGCATCTGAAAATCTGGCAATGTCTAAAGGGCACGTTTTAACCGGTATCCCGGTATCGAATAAACGAGTGACCGCGCCGGAAATTGAACCCGTGGCCGCATCACCGCTGTCGATCACAATACCGACTGGACTACAACAAATCATAATTGAAATACTTCAAATACTTTTTGATATCACGTTATACTAATTTCTACCAAATCTACAAAAAATGTTAAGACTAATTGATAGTGTTGAGAGCCCTTGAATGGCATTTATCTAATAATCATAACTCAACTTTTATCAAGTGCACTAATGCACAATTAACTCAATTGAAAGTCCGAGCAACAATTTTAACAATATTAATCAAATTTTCCAACAGTAACAAACCTGAACCATTGTTGAAGCCAGGTACTTAAACTCATCGATGTATGCGTCAAGCGTGTGTGGTCCGAACATTGTTGATCCTCCCTCGTAGCGTTGAATCTTTTAAAAGAAAAATCAAAACTTATTACATGCACATACTGGAATGCTCCTTAAAATTTAATACTCACTAACGTCATACGTACTCACCTGGTATTCCTCGTACGTTGTGATGTAATTGGTGTAAATGTTGGACAAACCGGCAATCACGAATTGCAAATCATTGTCGGGATCGGCGCCACCGTCTTGGAAGACCTAGACATAATATCGAATCACCGATCAATGTAATTGTCAATCTACAAAATTGTCAATATACTGTCAATCGATACAATCAATCTGTTAGACAGTATCTTACCTGCTGGACAGCTTCCCTTGTTCGGCGTCCGGACATAGTTCTAAAAAAGGTAAATCAGTATATATAAAATCGAGTTCCCTGGGTTTGTCATCACAGGTCATGAAGCACTTTTGCATCGGCGGATATCGCACGATGTGTGGGTATTATTTAAAAGTAGGCGACGCGTCTACTGCGTAG
>JAUJYS010003705.1:0-12770 GCA_033995665.1 Melogona broelemanni | reverse complement strand
TAAACGAAAGCCTGCGCCGGGAATCGAACCCGGGACCGTTGGCTTCGTAGCATGTCCCCATACCCACTGAGCCACTGAGCCATCGGCCTAATTCGTCGATTCACATTTGAATGGAGTAAATATCTGGCTCTCCAATCGATCAAAATTTATTGCATACAAGAAATTTCAGCCAAATTCCACGTAACAACTACTCTATCAAATAACGCACAAATTCAACGATTGGACAAGTTGTTGCTGTACCGTACAATAAAAGTAGTGGGTCGGCTCTGCAAAGTGATAAAATATTTTTCTTTTCTTCAAAAAATGCAAGTCCTACCTAAATCCTAAAATCCCGCGTCAAAATGCTTGGATTTCAGATAAAACGTCATCAGACACCGTATGGATATCGGGCAGATCGTCGGCTAAAATATCTGTAACAAAATGAGGAATAGTTTTTGATTTTATTGAGCATCATGATCGAGCTTTATTAGTTTAATGAAATATATTAATTGGTAAACTGAAAAGTTTGAATGCTTCGAAGCATTTTTTTACTAAGCATAGATAAAAAATAATTTTACTATTTCGGCGAAATATTACATTGCCATAATGTTCAAAGATTCATTAAAAATGCTATATAATGTGAGTCAATTACCGTCCATATGAGCGTTTTCGTTGCTAGTGGAATCTTGAACCATCTCATTAACAGACATCAATTCCGTGTCAACATCTGATGCAGGTTCTACGAGATAACACAGGGGCACGTACAACATGAAAAAATATAACAAAATAAACAGCGGTGCATCGAAAATAAAATTTATAAAATTTATTAATAAATAGATCTCTATTCTTGTGTGCGCGCGATAACATCAAAGTGCAAATTTGATAGGTTTGGTGTGTGAAGGTGCTTGTTAAGGTGCTGGTCATTGGTGGGCCACAAAACCTTGCTCGTTGGATTGGCTCTTCTTCTGTGATTGCAGGGTGCGTAGAGATTTGAGACCCTCGCCGAAACGGCTGCCAATGGGTAGCGTATCTCTCACATTTTCATAGGTTTCGACCGAGGCAGTTGCTGACAAGTCATCATCCAATTCATCATCTGGAGGAGAAACATTTTTAATATTAACAATTGAGCCGTGATTTGTAAAAAGACAGCTGAAGATTGAAGTGGTGTGCGTGAAATGGGTTCTGTCTACCCTGATAATTACTATTATGTTACATGCATAATAATAATTGAGTGTGGAGAGTATAAAACATTAATACCGGTACAAAATTAATTGACATAAAATAATTTAGTATCTGAGGATAATTCAGTTTAAATTTTATGCAATCGTGTGCTTACTTTCGTTGAGCTTGTCATCCGCTTCCTCGGGCAACGATATTTTACTAAAATACTCGACCACGGCGCCAATCTTCTTCTTGAGCAAGGCAATATCGTCTGGCATGGACAGCGATGTGATCGGTTGGGCGTGTTGTTCGTTGGCTTTGGCGAACCTGGTTCTCAACAGGTGAGACAGATTGGCGCACACGATTTCCTCCCAACCCTGAGAATCGTCAGAATTGCGAATAAATAAATCTCAGAATTAAAGATGTACTTTTCTAAATGATCGCACAATGCATTAAAAATTGTGAATTAAATTTAAAAATTAAAATTGCTGATATAACCTGTTCAGTTTCCTCCTGCAGTACTGGGCACATGGCATCGCAAAGGAGCGCGTAATCATCCTTGGGCATGTTCACGTAAAGCTTAATGGTGAGACACAAGAACCTGGCTGCCGCGATGACGCTGCATAACGACCGCTGCATGATGAGGTCGTTGGACAACATGGAATCGGCCGTTGACTGGATCTAGACATAAAGGATAATTAGTACCGGTACAAATGCGTCAAATAATTTCTACAACTAGAAATTCTTTTTTTTTTAAATCATTATCCTGTCAAAAGTTACCAATAAAAAAATGCAATTACAATTCAATATTAACCCACGAGCAATCTCTTTTAAGGGGAGGGGGAAGGCTATGGCGGGGGTCAAAAAGACCAGTTTTGTACACAGATTAGGGTAAGAGGCTCTGTACTTTAACCTCAGTGATGTAAACGTAATTTCGTCATTAAATAATTTTAAATTAATAGAAGTCATTAACACATGACCATAATGATGTTCATAAAAAAATACAATTTTTTCAAGATGAAGCACTCGTGTTCTTACCTGTGTGTAGGTTGACTCTAGTAAGGAATCCAAATTTGAGATCGACGTCGTACTTTTGTCCTTGTACTTAAAGAGCAGACGCTTTTGGATGGCGCGAAACTGGGCGGAAAGCTGGCTCAACCTCTTCTCATAGCCACTCACTTGCAGACGATTCTAAACTCGATCAACCAAAAATATAATCAATAATCATCGACCAAGATTTGGCAATATCTTGTTACGAGTTGAATTACTAAGACGACCTGACTAACCTGAAAATGCTTATTGATGACGAAATAGAATTCCTGGACGGGCAGCGCGCTCGAAAAGCAAGGCACAAAGTTGGAATTATTCTCGGTCGATTGGAACCACGCGTCAAGGCGGTCCAGTAGAACAGATGCCAGCAGGGACATAGCCTCGAATGAGTCACTCTGAAGGCGATATCGCTCTGAAAAATAAAACCACAACACCATTGTAAAACCGCTGGCGCAAACACCAGACCACTAATAACAATATAATTAATTAGGTATTTGTTTAAAAATCGGATTTTGTAGCACTTTTTATGTTTTAAAATTAATGTATTTGTGTGGGTGTTTAATTGTTAGTCAAATTTTTAATTCCAATAATAAATTATTTCTTCACCCGCAAAAAAATAAAGTATAGCAGTATTGTAAAAATACAACTTACGACTTGTTTTTGCAACAAGGATCGTCACTATAGGACCTCCGTAGTATTTAAAACCCATCGCTTGACTGGAACAATTGCTGTTGGTATCGACAAATTCTACGAAGAAAAAAAACATTTAAAATGGTAAATTGGCATTAATAAATGACAGATTTCAATTAATATTATACACATCCAAACAAGAAATAGGTGGTTTAGTAAATATTGAAATAATTCAGCTATATGGATTATTGGTTATCGGGTGATATATACCTGGAAAAACGTCTTCCAATTTCAACGCCGCCTTATTACTGCCAATCGTCTCCTTAAAATCGGCTCCCTTCTGAGGAGAATAGAGGCTCACAGCCAGGGCCAGTGGCAACAAGACTCGTGCTTCAGATAGGCACGGAAGACCTGTCAAAAACAATATCAGATCTAATCAGCCGTTTCTTTAGTGAAAATAAGGTTCGAAAGTCTAATTCGCATTTGATATCATGGGCATATTGCCTCGGAAATTGTAACGGCCAACAAAACTGATGTCATTACCCGCTAGACTCTTGTAGACAGCTATCACGGTGCCGCTCAGAGTGGACGGGATGAAACCACCACGAAGTGAGATAGTTGTAAAAAGGGTGGTGTAATCGTCTGACACAAGAAATAATTTATTAACCATAAATTAAAGTGCCATAACGAAAGGAAAATGTGAAGTCGAAACGTTTGTATCTCGCCGACAGGGAACAGCATAAGTTTATAAAACGCATGCGTGTCTAAGAAGCAATTCCAATAAAACTTTTCCCTACACAGTTCAGCAAAAAGTGACGCAAACCATTATGGCTTTAAACATCCTTAATTTTAAATTTTTATCATTTACAAGTTTAAAAAACCCTCACCAATAGAGACGAGATGAAACGAATTTTGTGACACCTCAAAAGAGTTCTCGAAATGGCAGGCCACCTGCACATCTCGCAGCGGCAAAACAGTCTTCAACTCGATCTGATTCGGGGAAAACACACACGCCATCAAAACAAAATTGCCTTCATTTCTTAAACAACCAGATGCCCGGAAAAGGATGAAAATATTACACTCACCTTCAAAGTAACCGTGGGTGCGCCCCACTGTCCTTCACCTCCGTTGGGCGAATTCGAGCCCTGAATAAATACATACATAATAACGAATGAGAGTTGGCAATATGCTTTTCCATTTTCCTCAATCGCTACGTAAAATTTGCATGGAGATGTAGAGAGAGATGGTGTGACTAGATAACGCTTTTCAACGACTAGTTCAGCACATACCCCGGTGCTTGGCAGCACCTTGGGAACGACCACGGTGAGGCAAAGTGCCGAGTCACTCTGAGCAGTCAGCGGTGCGCCTGTGATAAGAGAGAAATCGGGCAAACCAGTGAGCAAAACAGGACAGACGAGATGCTTATCGGACACCACGAACGAATGCCACCAAAAACAAGAACGGGAGAATCCAAACTCGAACCATACACATGGAAAGTCCATGCAACAACAAGGTCAATTATCGTCAAGTTAATCTTATTCAGTTTCATTTTTGTAAGAATTAATTTTTGATGTTTGTACAATAATATTAATTAAGCAAGAAATTAAAAAATAGTTTAAATCAACCACGTCGTGTAATTTAAAATATAATACAGAGCAGGGAGCAAATTTTCAGACAGAGCTAAAACAGAATTTAAGGGATTGTAATAAAAATTACCAGAATGATCAGCTCATTTTATCTATTTTCAATTTTCGATTACCTAGCGGTTTTTGCCATTAAATAAAAATTGATCATCTTAAATCAACATAAGTATTAGCTTGCTTCGGATAAAAACTTAATATCAACTGATCTCCCGTATTAAAATTATTTGTAAGAGATTTTTAACTCAGTTAATTATGATTTGAATTTTCGCAGTGGATTTTGTGCACCGACCCGATTTCTGCGAAGCCTTGATAATCTTGTACAACTTGACCATCTCCTTGTCAGTCTCGCGGTAGTTGATCTCGCGAGACTCGATGGGAGGCGGCTGAAACACGGACGGATTCGTTCCAAGGTAGCAGCAGATCAACTGACCATCGTCGGACAACAGGGTGATTCCGCCCTGTAGGTTACTGCGGGGCAGAAAAAATAGAGAGCAATTTATAGAATGCGCTAATTCACCTAACACGTGATAAATGAATGCATGTGTGTGTGGACGTACCTCAGGTTGACTCGGCTAATTTGAACGGGCGTGACTGGCAACCGCGAGGTCCACTTCAGCGTCACGTCCTGGTAGATCATCAGCGTGCCGCTGTGAGTTGCAATCATGACCAGCGGGGCTGCCGCATCGTTCCCTTCAAATCAAAATAAAATAAAAACGTGAAAAACTTCGAAAGCTTAAATTAATTATAGCCTGTATAGCTAGCTATGTCTACTGTGAAATGATTTCATAAATTATGGCGATATTGTATATTCTTTATGAATTAATGTTAAAATTGTGGCCGACAATTTACATATCTTAATCCCCACCAGACACATTTTTACGCCATAATAAAAATTGCCACGGTAAACTGTGACTGTTTCACACACACCACTGCAATCTTCAACTGTCAACCAATGTAACTGCAATCTTCAGGCAAACCAATTTGAAAAAAACCTGAACTGCACACGTAAAATACTCATTCAACGAAAAATGGCAATAAATTAAGCGATAAAATATGGTCCTACCTCCGCCACTGTAAACGTGAAAGCAGCTGGGCTGAAATTCCAATTTCTTCATAAATTTTAAGGCACCAGAATCCTTGACACAAAACAAGTGGTGTTCACCTGAAACGAAAATATGTATTAAGCTAGACTGGTAAAACACGTTAACAAAAAAATTAAATTTCTCCATCTAAAAATTAGAATTGTATTTTTAGAACGAGCACTAATACCTAAAACATAAATTAACGGTGGACGATTCGTTGATGAGATCACGGCGATGTCCAAGGCACATTCTCCAAGATTATAGCACCAATCCATCTAAAAAAAATACAATTTATAACGCTCGCATCATCAGACAGACCAAAAAGCGAACCAATGATCACTATGACATCATGAGATAATTAATATCGTGTTACGCTTACCGTCACCTTTTTACCACTTGTACTGTTTTGATTCTCGTTTTTATCAGAGGATGAGGCAACGGCTAATACTTGGTACCTGCAAATAATACGGACAATAAAGTAATCGCTCCCTTTTGTAGTAATATCAATCTAGTGAAAAATGAAACTAAGATTGCAGTGAATTGAATGAATTACAGGCCACCATAGGGTAGGAGCGGAACGGAAAGTTCCCGTTCCTAGGAACTGGTTCCTTTTTTGTGGAACAGAGGAACGCCTAGGTTCCTTTTATTTCTGTAGGAACTGTAACAGGAACTGGTTCCCTTTTTTGAGGAACAGGAACGGGGGTTCATTTTCTGGTTACAGAGTTTCTTGTTTTAATAACCTTCATTCTATAAAAGCACACTTTTCATAAAAAAACACGTTTCGATTGAAAATTGATCCTAAAATTGCAAATCTCCAAGTTATTCAAATGAAATTTGGAAAACATGTTGGTATTTCATTTCTTTATGAATTGGCACCGCGCACGTGCAACTTCGTAACGTCGATCATTCGAATTCTTCAAATTTTGTAGGAACGGAAAAGGAACTGGTTTCTTTTGAAAAAGAACGCAGGAAAGCTTAGGTTTCTTTTTATTTTTGAGGAACGGGAACGGGAACTGGTTCCTTTTCAAAAGGAACGAACCCAACACTGATAAGGGTATAGACTTTTCTGTATTACTATTCACTACATTTGAACTAAGAGCCTCTTTCATCATGGTGAAAATCTCTGCATAGCGACTCAAGTGACTTATATCAAATTAATGTGTGTAAAATATCAGTAACCATATTGAGTCCTGACATAGCTAAAGTCAGAATTATTTGAATGCCTCTGAAACACAAAGGCCAAAATATGTGAAGAATTTATCAGAACAATCCATCAATCGATGGTCAGTTCCAGAAACATAACCTACACAAGAAGAGATTTTCTTGAAGATTTGCCAATTTATCTGGAAGATTTTCCCAAAAAAACAAAACATAAACCCTCCCCAATCCTATCAAAGTTTCCATTCAAAAATACCTAACCATTTCACCTTCCAAAACAAAAAACGAAAAAATAACAACTGAAACATTTGGTTCACATTTGAAATAGTCTTTAAGAAACACTTGTTTCCGAAATGAGTATCCTAGTATAAATGGCTCACTCGCTTCTCGTTTCACTACACATGTTCGTGACAAGACCAATATCGAGATACTAATCTTTAGTTTCGAGTGAAAACACTTCATACACTAACGACAGTGAGGGGACAACATGAGTCTTTTGTCCTGCTTTGTTCGGTTGGGAAAACGATGGGTTCTCTATATGGCGACCTAGATGAACTGTAAATGCAACTGTGTAAATAAGCGAGTAATTAGCGCAGGATTTGACGTCAGAACTAGGCTCGCAAATTCCATAAGTTGACCACATCGTGTCCATTCGACTAGATCATATAAATACATGGTGGGGGCCATAGGAATCTTAAACCTTCAACAATAGGAATCTAACTTCTTCAACAATAAGAACTATAACTACTTTAACAATACCTAACCGACTCTAGAGGTTTCAATTAATATTTTAAACGTGTGCGGCCTCGCCACAATGAGGAGAACCAACAGGTTCATCATTTTCTTAGCAGTGTCGTGCATCCAGGTAAGAATTTAAGCAGGTGTAGCACCAATACACATTATATTAAGCGAGTGCATACACTAGATGGCGATTCAGCAGAATGTTTTTAATTGTGGATATAAAATATAACTTGTTATTGATTATACGTAAGGTAAAATTCTCTTTTTATAATATTGAAAGCGCTGGACCGTGCGGGATGAAGATAATCGAGATCGAAACACAATGCGAAATGATGAACAGTGATTCAAAACTGATTTGTCTTGATTGAACTTAACATGAGCAATTCGACGCGCATATATAAAAAAGTAAAAATGTCATTGTAGAATCTTTGCTGTCGTTTGCTTCATAGATGGCGGTGTTGCCGTGGACATGTCCGGACCATTAATTTATCCACGGTACCAACAAACCATGTAGTGTTGTCATCAACATGTAGTTTGGCCAGCTAGTCCAGTCGGTAATGCTTCCGACTGCGATGCGAACGGTCGTGTTCGATTCCGGGCAGAGGCTCTCGTTTAATCGACGAGCCGCGGTACTGGTGTCACCCCTGAGCTTCCATTAGGGAGTCCAGAGCTCAGGGGTGGATCCTGCAGCTTGGCTATACCAGCTGCCTTCCCTTCCCCTCACATATCGCCATAGCGACACGAGGGGTAGCATTCCTGTAGTGATTAGCACTATGGTGATTAAAAAAAAAAAAACGTTAATTTTACATTTATAACGTTTGTTTGTTCATATGACATATCGCATTGTGTTGCGGTCTTCTCGTTTATCTTCATCACGCACGGTCCATCGTTTTCTATATCATGCAAAGATCATTTTATGATTTTGACTATACCAAATAAAAAGTTTCAGATGTAATCCTCGATAAACATCAGAAGCAGTATTTTAGTAGTCCACTGTGAAATGATTTCCTATAAAATGTAATATGTGATTGAATTGTTTGACAGCTTCTGTATGTACAGAGGAAGGGTGAATATATGTGGGTTGCCAACTCAACCTATTTTTTATTAAATCACCGTAGTGCCTAGTGCACTCACTACAGGATTACTCCACCCTCGTGTCTCTATGGATATATGTGAGGGGCAGGGAAGGGAAGGGTTTTGAAGCTGGAATAGCCAGGCTGCAGGATCCAACCCTAAGCTCTGGACTCCCTAATGGAAACTTAAGGGTGATGTCAGTACCACAGGATCGAATTAACGAAAGCCTGCGCCTGGAATCGAACTCGGGACTACCCGCTCAGTAGAATGTGACCATACCCACTGAGCCACTGGGGGCCGACATTGATATTTTAAATTATTATTTTCACTCAAAATGCTTGAAAATGTATTAGATTCTTGTTTGTTAAAAAATATAGAAACTTGTCAGCCACCAGTGGCTTAAGGGGTATGGTCACAGTCAACTGAGCGGTTGGTCCCGGGTACGATTCCAGATTCGTTAATTCGATCCTGTGGTACTGGAATGTGCCCGTAATAGCGACACGAAGCATCCTGTAGTGCTATTCACTACAGTGATCATGAATAATAATTAAAATAGTCTGACCAATTATACAACCAAATCACAAAAAACAATTATTTGTTAATGTAATTGCCCAGCCATTTTTTGTCTAGAAATTAGTCATATTAAAAAAAAAAATAATAATAAGTTAGCAATTGTAAGTTTTACAAATATAAAGTACACATTTGTTTCTTCTTAAAATCACTGTAGTGCTAATCACTACAGGATGTTAACCCCTCGTGTCGCTATGGCGATATGTGAGGGGCTTAGAAGGGAAATGGCAGCTGGCATAGCCATGATTCCCAAATGGAAGCTCAGGGGTGACTCCAGTACCCTAGGCTCGTCGAATAAACTAGAGCCGGCGCCGGGAATCGAACCCGGGGCCGTCCGCTCCGTAGAATGCTGCCATACCCACTGAGCCATCGGTACGTACTTTTAACACAGCAAATTATGACAGAAATGTTAATAACGTTATAACAAATATAATAAATTTTAGTCATTTTAACTTAAAACTGGCGATCAATATTTAAAGTTTTGATACATTGAACGTCAAATTGCAGCAGATATCATTGGGCATTAGAAACAAAAAAAAAATGTATTATTTTACCAGTCGAGTGCAGAGTTTGTTTTACTAATAAAGAGCAATTTCTTCTAGTTTGCAAGGCCTGCTGTCGATGGTGCAGCAATCAAAGTGGAAGACAAATTAGATGCGCCAAGATTTTCTATAAGAGAACTTCCAATTTCTGGAGACAATCTAAATGCTGCTATTGGAGATCCCACAATGGAAAAAGTTGTCAAACTATTACTGAAAAGAGAAGAAGGTGGAGGAGTAGGTGGTGGTGGTGTTGGTGTTAGTGTTGGTGTTGGTGGTGGTGGTGGTGGCAGTGGTGGTGGCAGTGGTGGTGGCCATGGTAAAGGCCATGGTAAAGGCAAGGGTCATGGAGGACTTGTAGGAAATATTCCAATTCTTGGGGATCTTCTTGCCCCAATAACTATCACTCTTGGGGGCACTCTTAGTAAAATTCCTGTAGTTGGAGGTTTGGTTGCGGGACTTACTGGTGGTGGTGGTGATGCGGATGGTGGTGGTGATGCGGATGGCGGCGGCGGCGGTGGTGGTGGTGGTGGTGGTGATGACCATGGAAAAGGCAAAGGGGGAAATCCTGGACTTCTAGGAGGACTTCCGATTGTTGGATCTCTTATTAGTCCACTATCTGGTCTACTTGGTAATATTCCAATACTTGGACCACTCCTTCAACCATTAGTTGGTGGTGGTGGTGGTGGTGGTAAAGGCAAGGATAAAGATGGTGGTGGTGGTAAAGGCAAGGATAAAGATGGTGGTGGTGGTAAAGGCAAGGATAAAGATGGTGATGGTGGTGGTGGTGGACTTTTGGGATCAATTCCAATTGTTGGAACTCTTGTTTCACCAATATCAAATATTCTTAGTGGACTTCCTTTAGTTGGAGGTTTGTTTGGCGGCCTTCTGGGCGGCAAGAAAAAAAAAAGTAAAAAGCCAGAGGAAGTAATCATAGTAGATACACCACCAATTGCAGCCGAAAAAGCTGACTCGTACCAGATCATCAGGCAAACTAGTGTCGTTAATAGTGGACAAGGCTCAGAAGGTCATGGCAATTCTGTAGCTAATGTTGGAGCCAATGGGGGCGCCACAGTTGGAGGACATTTTGAAACCAATGTTGATGCAAATGCTGGAAGCAATTTTGGATCCAATGGTGGATCCAGTGATGGAACCTATGTCGAAACCAAAAGAACCTATGTAGAGACCAGTGGTGGATCCAGTGGTGGATCCAGTGGTGGAACCAATGCCGAAACCAGTGCTAGTGGAAATTTGGGAATAGGCGGCAATCCATCCGGCGGTACCGTTCAAACTGTCGGGGCTCTGTAACTGTGGAAGTTGTCCAGTCATGTATCTCATAAAGAAAAGTTAAGAAAATGGTATACAAATCTTGAAAAAAAGCAATTGTAAGCAAGCAAAAAAATAATTTTTTGTAAAAAAATTGTAAGCAAACAATAAATGATTCTGGTAAAAAAAAAAAAAGAAGATTGGAAGCAAGCATATAAATTCAATTGCAAAGAATCGTTAGTTCTTGAATTATGCTCATGACTACGATTTACATTTAACCAGTGCTGCGGCTGCTGCCTGATAAATTGGGTGTCCTAGCACACGAGTATCTGAATTATTTCTTTGATTATCCATGTTTGAAAAATGGCAAATGTAATGTTGTAGGAAAAAATGTACATGTATATGTAAATTACTTCACACAATTGGTTTTTCATGAGTCAGCCTAGTGTTATTGTAAGTAAACAATAAATGGTCAGATGATGAAATATTTGCGATGATAAATGCTGAAATTTAAAAACCAGTAAATGCAAAAAACTTCGTTTTTCTCAATTTTTTTTCTTCATGTAGGCAGATATGAGCAAATACGGGCAAAGGTGGCCATTTGTAAAGGACGTTTGAGCATATCCTTGGCCAATCGCTTTCAACTAAAATAATTATTAACTTTTTACAAGATTCGAAGAACACCATGATATTTTGATAGATTCAAATGTTCCGCGAGATGTACTAGATTGGAAAATTTCAAGTCTCTAGGACGTGTGCAAGCTGGTTTAAAAGGACCGCAATGATGTCCAAACAGACAAACAATCAACACATTGTCATCGTAAGCCATCGTAAGAGAAAGTTTTTAATAAGATATACTAAAAAGGTGAATTATATTGCAAAAGTATTATTGCCCCAGAAACCCAAACACACAAAGTTTGACATTGTGTGTTTATTTGTGCTACATTTTTTTTATAAACTCTGATGTCTGCATACAATACAGAACTTAACTTAACTTAACTTGTTTTTGGTTCAAGTATTGTGAAATGAGTGCTAAACGTTACATTGTACTATTGTTAAGAATAAAGTTTCTGTAAGCCACTTTAGGCACCATAGCATTTTCCAATCTTATTGAGATATCTTGATTTGTCAGTTGCTCAAAAGCATTTGCCCCAATATTTTTCATATTAAACTTGACAGCATTATGTAACATTTACATTTATTTCATTACATGCATTATTTTAGTGCATCCGCTAAGGCCGAGAGGTAGCGTGCTCGCTCGCCAACCAGCTGATCTGGGTTCGATTCCGATACTGGTGTCACCCCTGAGCTTCCATTAGTGAGTCCAGAGCTTAGGGGTGGATCCTGCAGTCTGGCTATACCAGCTGTCATTCCCCTTCCCTTCGCTTCCCCACACATATCTCCATTGAAACACAAGGATGCAGTAATCGTGTAGTGATTTGCACTACGGTGATTTAAAAAAAAAATATGCTGCTGCGATAAAATACTTTTATAATTATTATTGTCACATAGCAATGTGACATTAATAAATTCCGATTAAAAGTATTTAAATTAATTCAATTATTTCACAACTATTGCTCAATCAACAGGTGATAATATCAAAAATAAATTTAATATCAAAATTTGCCTTTTGTTTTCAAATGATAAAGTTTGAAATGAAAGATTTTGATGTAAGATTTGTACCCATGTACCTTTGTAAAAGTAAAAATACATGTATATTTATTTATAAATTGTCCGCACACAGCGAAACCAGCAAAAGATTGAAATAAAAATTAATTGTATTTTTTTTTTAATTAACATTTGGTACGTACCGATGGCTCAGTGGGTATGGCAACATCCTACGAAGCCGACGGTCCCGGGTTCGATTCCCGGCGCAG
>JAUJYS010003704.1:0-12775 GCA_033995665.1 Melogona broelemanni | reverse complement strand
GTGATTTAAAAAAAAAAAAAAAAAAAAAAGAAATTCAACATTAACACAAATAAAAATTTTAAGATACTGTCCCAAAAGCTGACAAAAAAATTAGTACACACTAGATTCGATCTCAGAACATCTGAAACCAATAACTAATACCATTACTATTCCACCTTTTGAACACGCACAAAGTATCCTCCTATAGCGAATCATGGATAGGTCATTCGACGATCAGTCGAAATTTTATTTAAATTTACAGCTAAATAGAAACCCAATTACTACGGATATTCAATTAGAGTGCGTTAATGAAATGAATTTCAGTTACCTTGTTGTACATTAATTCCACCAATCCATCCCACGATGGAGGAGACATTGCTTTAACCGTCATGCTAGCAAAATAAGTAAACACGAGAGTGCATATCTTTCGAATTATGACGATTTGACAATGACGAATTGAAGCATTCACGTTAATTTGCTAAAATTTACTTGGCATTCAGGAAAGTGTAGATGATCTTGATTATTTCCACATGGTAGCCAACAAATGTGGTCTTGTTGTCAATTCGTCGAACCTCCATTAATGGCGAGTGCTGCAGTTTTGTATTATTAGAACCAGAATAACAAAATGCAAGAATTTTAAAAATCTTGGAATTCCTAAGTGGCATTCCATATTAAATAGTCAATTGATAATTGTTGTTAAATTCAATATCGGTTATTGTTGTTTAACTCATTTCAATATTGTTGTTAATACTATTTAATCCTTTATTTTTATTAAATACGAATTTTTTTAAATCACAGTACTGCTAATCACTACAGGATTACTACCCCTCGTGTCGCCATGGCGATATGTGAGGTGCAGGGAAACGAATGGCAGCTGGTATAGCCAGGCTGCAGGATCCATCCCTAAACTCTGGACTTCCTAATGGAAGCTCAGGGGTGACGACAGTACTTCATGCTCGTCGAATAAACAAGAGCCTCTGCCGGGAATCGAACCCGGGACCGTCCGCATCATTCGCACATTCGCAATGACATTCCGAAATTTGTTATTCAAATGTCAAATACATAATTCAAACATGGAAAACGGAATACAAACTGTAGGTCACAACTTACCGTAAAAGCACAGTTACGTATCGGGCGGTTATCGAGTTTCTTGTGTCGATCAACTGCTGCAAATTCTTGATACATTTTAATTTTCATCAGAACAGTCCAATCACCAAACTTGATAAATACAACTTTGGAATCACGATAATTGTAGAATACATCGTATATGTAAGTGGTCGTAACATCAGATTCACCGATACCTTCTAAAATGACAATACAAATATAAATATTTCATAACAATATGTTGACACTGAAATATAAATAATCATATGCTTACCAGTATCTTCCCCTTTCCCTTGAAGCACCAGTACAGTTATTTGCGCATGTGGTGATAAAATGACACGGGATATAGACTTTGGTATAGTTCCACTATGAAATATCCAAGCGGCTTTTCTGTCGAACATGCTTAGTCGATCTAACTGATGAGATAAAAGCATTACAGATAAAAAACGATGTAAATTACATTGATAAATTTCAGATAAAAGTATTTCTAGAGAAAATAAAGAATGTAGTAAATCTTTATTTTCTTCTCATAAGGTTAATAAATGTTCATATAAACTCACCATTGATATTATTTTTTCTGTCATTTGTTGGGCACAAACAAATACAAAATACAAGTAGCTTTGATTCATTTGTAAAATCACGTCTTCAATGTTGGATGCTAGTGTAATGTTATGTGATTGCAAGTCGTTGAAAACACGGGCACTTGTGAGTTTTTGTAAGAAAACATCTTCTTTATCTTTTAAGGAAAAAAAATTCTCAATTGTCACATCAATGTACCACTACTGTACAGCATATTGTATAACACAGCACGTACTTACTACATACTGGTACACTTTACTACATACTACTGTACTGAGAAAAGAAAAACAAATAACTAATTTAAAGGAAAATTTGCATATAAAAAAATTTTGGTTGGAATAATACCTCAGTTTTCCAATTGTAATTTTTTACACAAAATAAACAAAATACCTTTATATTTTCTTTCTATGGATATGTGCATTCATATCAATGAATTGCAGTTGTCAAATAATTAAATAAATATTATTTGTTATGCAAGTAAACTGTCACATAGTGGCCATGTTCGTTATTAATTAATTTCAGTCCTGTTTATAAACTTTGTTCAAATGTAATTCACTGAACATTCAGACATGTATAAAATGTCTATGTATGCCTTCTTACTGGTTTTGTTTTCGATGAATATCACAGCGACTTTTCGCTTAATGTAAATCAGAAAATCAACCACACACTGTAAACGTGAGGACCAGGCAATATCATGTGTCCCTCTCTGGTGTGGCCTCTCAACGAGAAATGTGGATCGAACTTCTAATTTTGAGTCACTGGCCTTTGGATCACCGTTAACTGAACACTGCACTGTATTGAGACTGTCGATTTGAAGAATTCCCAGAACAACAAATTTAAACAGAAAATCCATTTTGTTGAGCCTTTTTCAATGAAATTTATTTTCGTGGCAGACAAACGTTATGAATTGTTTGGTTATTGTGCGTGCAATTTCACGAGAGGAATGGGTTTGTGTCATAACTACTGCGTTTCAGAAAGCTCGCTGACGTCAAACATTTATTGTTACAAAAATATTGAATGTAATAACCGGAAACCGCTTTAATAACGGGTATATTTTTCCGCCGTTAATGGTTCAGTTTAATAATGCTCTTGGCGCTTAATTATACATTGAAACAGGTGGGGAATGATGTATCTGCGAACGTGTCCTTGTTCATTTTCAGCTATTCTGACAACTTTATTCAACTTCAATTTATTGTACAGACTCTGTAAATTACAATTATTTGTTAGGTGCAAGTCGGGCTTTTTCGGCGATATAAAAAATTATTTATGCAAGTATTATTATGTTGTTAATTTATAATTAAAGTCTGAATTGTATACTTTAAACACAGCACGATGTTAACTATAAATAATCGAAAGGGGTTAGGAGCCGTTTGATAACAAATAACATGGTCAAGGGTACACCATGTTTTGTTAGATGTTAACTATGTTGAAGCTTATATTGCAAAAGATATTGAATTATATGTAAGGAGGCCCTTTTACCACGTAATTATATGGGATTTTATTACTGAATTGGAAAAGGTTACTTTTTTATAATACGTCAATTCTTGTTTATATAAATAATCGTAAAGGAAGTTAATAATTTTGACATTAGAAAAACAGCAAAATTGTCTTGAAGAAACGGTTTTTCTGTACCAGAAGTAAAATTGATGAAATCATTGGTACTTTTTTTTAAAATCACTGTAGTGCTAATCACTACAGGATTACTATCCCTCATGTCGCTATGGCGACATGTGAGGGGTAGAGAAGGGAAGGGTAATGGCAGCTGGTATAGCCATGCTGCAGGATCCACCGTAAGCTCTGGACTTCCTAATGGGAGCACAGGGGTGACGCCAGTACCCCAGGATAAAATGAACGAGAGATTGCGCTGGGAATCGAATCCGGTATCGTCCGCTCCGTAAGATGTTGCCATTTACACTGTGTCATCGGTGCGTAATCATTAACGAAATAATTTATCATTTATTTTAATCATTTATTTATTTTAATCATTGATTGATCATTATTCGGATTTACGTTCATCGCTTTAACATCTGTCGATGATTGATATTGATTAAAATTATCGATTTTATAATATCTTACAAAAAAACAAATAAAAATAAGTACAGTATAAAAAAGATAGAACTGTCTACTGTACAATTAACTATGGGCGTAACCTTACTACGTATAATAAATATTTAATAATTTCACGCCAGGTGTCCCACACTCAGGAATGCGTTCTACTGAATTGCTTCATTAAATGCTAGAGACTAGTAGCAGTATCTTGTTCTTTTTTTTACTTGAGAACCCTATGGTTTACGTAATAAGCCCTCTTGAATTCTGAGAGGAAACGACAAGATAGGATTCGCCCCCTAATTATTTGATGCAAAAAAATAGTGTCATTTTTTTACCTGGTGAGGTGCAAAAATAGTAGAAGATCATCTCTGGGTAAAATTAGTTATTGCGAAGATAACTTAGTTGCTCGAAACTACTTTCTTCCAAATATTTAAATCCGGTCGTGTTATTTTACTAAGAAAAACGAATATCATCGCGCATTGTCTAGTTTATCGTATTCTCTACAATAGGTTCAAACATTAGCGTCACAATGCGATTATTGTTTATTTTAATTTTCGTTCCAAGTTTGCTAACTGTGGAATATTTCGAGGTCAAAAGTATTTCAACTCGAACCATGTACAAGCTAAAGCAACGCTTCGTGGGATTATACCATTTCGAATATTTGTTGCGACTACAGAGCGTGTTGGATTTGATGGAATATTGGAAACGGATAGCCACTGTTATATTTGTTGAAATTCTAACAGGTAATGCATATTAATCTGACAATATCCTCAATGTTACCATATCTCTCATCTTATCTAATCCTATCTCACAATATCCTAAATACAGCAGAAAAGTGTAATTGAGGTTTTTGTTTCAGGCAAAGAGGAACTATTCATACAAGCGTACCAGCAAAGAGATGACTTTGTGATGTTTGAGTATTTCAACATATCGTCCGTATCAAACATTAAAAACCTGTTACCACGATTAAGTAAAACTAGGACAAATTTTGTTCTTGTTGGAAGCGATCGGTTAGCGAATCAAACAGTAACGCTGGTATGTTCTCCTTCGAACATTTTGCTTCAAATATTAATTCAAATTTTAGTTCAAATATTAATTGGACAATTTAGAAAATTTATTTGGAATTTATTTTGAAAATCTATTAAATTTTAAATGTGATATTTTAGTTACGAGAACTCAATTTATTCAACCGCATTGGAAGCTGGATATTCATCTGTGACAATATCCCATTCCATTTATTTTCTGTGATAATTCCATTTGGAATGCAAATAACTGTGTTATCGGGAAACGACAAAACAGAAAATGGTACAATTTTTTATTATTATTCGCACATAAATATTCAGATGTGCTTGTGTATAAAGGAAAGTGTGTACAAGGATACCAATGTATTTTTTATTTTAAATGACATTTTATGTTCAATTCATAGTCAACATATCAACTGCAGACGATAGCGAGTTTACCACACTTTACTTTTATGACATATTTTACAACTATGTCAATTCGACAACTGCCTACATCAAATTTGGATATTGGACTACGATAGAAAGAGTAACCATAATAGAAGACTTCGATACACAGGATCGGATAAATAAGCTCAACCAAAGACCAATCCGCAATAGTTATTTTGCGGTATGTTCGTTTTGGCTCGTCGTATTTAGATTGAGTAATATAAGACTTTGTTCTTTTTTTAAACTTTTTTTTTCAATCGCCGTAGTGCCTAATGCACTACAGGATTATTGCACCCTAAGGGAAGGGAAGGTGATTGGCAGCTGGAATAGCCAGGCTGCAGGATCCACCTATAAGCTCTGGACTCCCTAATGGATTTTATAGCTATTGTTATGATAATGTGGTTATTTTTGATGATTTGATTAAATAATCGTATGTCATACAATGCATTTATTTATTTTAAATTATGCTAATGCTATATAGCACACTCCATTTGTCCAAGTGATATCCTATGGAATTTCTTTCAAAGTATCTGGTCACACTGTGGAAATCTTTGAAGCAATACTAACGCAAGTGAACGCAAAGTAAGAATATTGAGTATGTGACCGAACAATTTATATGAATTGTTGGACTGCTAATTGTGCAGACGCTTTGATTGATAAACAAACAAATATTATTTTTTTCTCTGGAAAGTTGGACTTCAAAACTTGTTGATACAGGATGGGATGGGTATACCGCTAATGGCACTCGGACTGGAATAATTGGGAAGTTTGCTAGAAAGGTTACTATAACTAATTAATACAATTACTTACTGACTGTAAATATATTCTTTGACACTTTTTAACAAAAAATAAATTCAAATACAGATCTGTATACACAAGTGCACTTGCTGCTTGCATTTATTATCTACATTTCACTTGCATTTTAACTTGTATTTACTTTTTGCTTTTTATACAATGACATTTTTTAAGGAAGAATTGATTTATTTTAACTAGCAGCTTAAAAACGTAATGAAATAAGATTAGCACATGTTGTTGACCCAATGATGAAAACTACCCATGAAGCTCTTTTTAATTTTTTAATGGTTTTCTTTTTTTTAATCTGATAAGGAATGTGACATTACTACCAACCCTCTTGCAATCACCATTCCGCGCATTCCTGTGGTACGATTTTTGGGAATAACGAATCCATGGGACATGTCCATCATCTATGTGAAGCCACCTACAGTGGTACAGCCCACCACCTATGTCAAGCCATTCAGTGACGCCGTCTGGATCGTGACGCTGGCAACACTGTTGTTGATTATGTTCCTTATGGCCGACCTGCAACTGCGCAGCCCCGGATGGAAGCGAGCTGCCACTCCGGAAGTGACGTATCATTCTCACAAGTTCAGACTCGTTACCGGATCATTTTTTATCGAAGGTATACCATTTCTGTTCGAACATTTTCCAATTTATCAAACCCAACAATAGCAAAACATAATGAACAAGTTCGTTTATTTCAATTAACTAGAAATAATTTTTTTAATGGCGTGTGATTTGGTTCATAGAAGCAGTTCATTTGTTAATTTGAACAGATAAGTTATTTAATCGTAAATTTCCTTAGACTCTTTAGTGAATTAGTAATTTTTTTCTTTAGTATCCTAAGATAAAAAACACGACATTGAACATTGAGTACAAACACTTAAAATCATTAATTTATTATCTAATGCATATTACAGTGATGGATAATCCTCCCAGTTTACCATCGAAAGTAATCTACTTGACCCTTCTGGTGTCGACAATGGCCATTTTCATGTATTACTGTTCGCTGCTGACGTCATTTCTCTCGTACCAAGAGCAACCCACACCAATACTTACCATCGAGGATCTCGTGAAATCGAACGAATACACGGCAATAACTGCCGAAACCTCCATCTTCGATTTTACATTAAGAGTTCGTGAGAATATGTTGTTCAATCTATTTAATTATGCAATTTTACTTTATCTTTAGAATTTTATCATTTTTTTATTAGTTGAATTTGAAACAAACTCAAATCTGCAATTGCTGTTGAAAAACAAGCTAAAATCAAATATGTTGTCTATGTGTTTAGAAATCCACCAAGGGACCTTGTGCCGAGCTGTGGGCAAAAATGAAGCAGAGTGAATTGAGTGGCCTCAAACCGAGCCTGGATTATTTATCGGTCTTCATGTATTTTGGCAAATACGTGCAGATAAACAATATGGCTTCTGTGATGGCGTCCGTCTCGAATCCGTGCGACTGCATCTACATCAAGACGCCCTACTACAACGACTACTTGTACATCGTGACGACGATAGACTTTCCGTTCAGTGGTATTTTCAAGACGAAGTAATTGATGGGCTTAATTTGCTGTATTCAATATTAAATTTGTTATTTTACCACCTCGAACAAATGATAATTTCTAATAACTTTTAACAAGTACATTTTTTCAACTTCAGATTATTGAAGCTGCACGAAGGTGGAATAGTGAAACGACTCTACAACAAGTACGTACCTCTTGGCCGCATGTCCTGTCAAGTGGAAAACGTCAGCTTTTCGTTGGGGTTGAGACAAGTGTCCGGTATATTTGTCGTGCTTGGTTGCGGTTTTGTTTTGGCCATGGCAACGTTGCTTGTCGAAATGTGTCTGTTCTGTCCACGCAATTCGAGATCTAGCTGATCCGCGTGCTATTTTTGGTTAACGAACGTTTTTTCATCAATATAGCATAATAATATATGTATTACATAATCATAAAATATTAATATTACATTGTATTAATATTAATAATACAGTTGAATAATAGTTGCTCTTACTTTCCACACATAGTCATTTAGCCAGCATTGATAGTTTGGTTACAATCGCACCTTAAAACAATACTGTACTCAAACAGACTCATATACTTGATAATTTACTTTGATCTTATATTTGATACCTGGTGTACTGGCATTTGTGTTTAATGTCATACGTGTGTATTGATCAATCTGGTCTCACGTTTGTCCCAATTGGTGGCGCTACTTGTTATCGTGAAAATTATCTACACTGGCACTAGTTAGGGAGGATCTTTTGTTTTATTCCTGAAACTTTGTCGTAATTATTTGGTTCAGATAGCTCAACTGGTTCGTATAAAATGAATGGATAGGTTGCATCCAAATGTGACGGACATTGTGTCTTAGGCACAAATATAACCACAATATAATAATAGAGAAAAATAAATATAATAAAGAAACACCAATATTTTTTTTCGTCTTAATTTGAAATCCCGGCAAATACAAAACTTGCCATTGCAATTAAATTAAATAACATCAAAATTATTATTACTATGCTCGTATATTAGAGTTCGTCAAATTTCGTCATTTTGGTTGGAGATGCCCCGAATATAATTATGGCAATTAATAGATTCGAAACTGTCTATTTTCCGAAACTAGTATATACCTGTACACAGGAACATGGATTTTCAAAACTCAAAATGCCAACTAAACAAGCAATTTGATAAAATAAGATATTTTTAATGGTATTAACTTCATCTATTGACCGATTTTCATCGTGACACAATAAATATTTAATAAGTTCGTACAAGCAGTTATTATTATTATTATTATGGAGTCTCCTTCCGTGACAACACACGTTATGCAATTTGTAAGAGCCGAATTTATATATCATGTTAAGCAGCTACACAGTATCACAATTGTTCGTATAACCACGCTCGCTTGGCGCAGAACGTCGTAGTAGACTGTTATCTATTCAGTAGATAACGAGTTAAAGGAGCCGAAACTTGATTTAAAATATTATTAAAATTAATATATAATATTACGCTTCCGATTCCTGGTGATGTCATGGACTAGCGCTGTCCAACTGGATCGATTCGATGACTCATCCTGCAGCTTCCGGAGTGACATATTTAAGCAGTTTAGCCATCTTGTGCGTGGTCGTCCCCTTCCTCTTGCTCCGCTGATCCTCTCAAACATGAGAGCCTTTTCCAGGGAGCAAATTCTGATAAGCTGAGAGTAAAAAAAACGCTGAAAATATAAAGCTCGATGAGCACCTTGAAAAAAGTTCGAAAATGTAAACATCCGGTTTCATGTGCGTGTCTATAATACGACAGAATCCAATAATATAGCGTATCTAATAATAAGACAGAATCCAATTTACAATAAGATGCACCGCGGAGAAAGAAACAAGTAGTAAAAAATGGGTGTCTGGTTATTATCATGTTAATATCATGTTATTATCATAATATTATTTTGAGTTATATGGGTCTGTCACGCACAGTATGCGATGCTCATTTCAACCGGCTCCGCATCGCTGAATACCCGCATAAGATCACCTGTTTGGTTTAAATAATTGCATTGCGAGTTTATTAAACAAAATTGTTCCCAAAATTTATTTTATAAATCAGTTTTCTTTCGAACATATAACCTCACAATCATAATTAAACACTCTTACTTTTCAGACTGTATTCGAGCTCTGAGCTTGTGACTCAGGAACAAATTTCGATTCATATAATAATGGCTTTCAGGCACCAAGTTTTTCATCTTTCACGGCAGCTGTTCAGGAATTATGCCCGTGGGTCATAGGTAGGTTAACACGGCAAATGTTTTTGGGACGGTGTACGACCATGTAATTTGGTTTGTCAGAACTGAAACAAATAGTCATGTTTTCGATACAACATGCTGCTTGCATGTTGCAATTAATCTCCAATGAAGAAAAAAGTTACAAAAAGTCATTATGACATGCTGACATTACATGTACAATCGAAAGCAGTAAGAATTATGTTAATTTTGTTTCAACACCAACTAAATTATTATTTTTTGGCTCGTAAAAGCAAATCATTATTCAAAAGAAAGTAGTTTCAGACAGATAACTACAACATTTCAAAGGTAGGAAAAATTCAGCTTTAAAATTTTCAGTTTTTAATCAAATAGCTCTATTACCACTATGCGAACGTTGCTGTTCATAATTTTCCTTCCGAGTTTGTTGTCTGTACATTTCGGTATACAATGTGTGGAAATGAAAGTGGATTTCAGTCGAGCAGCGTACAAGTTGAAACAACGTACGTCGGGATTGTACCAATTCGAATATTTGTTGCGCCTGCAGAGTGCATTTGATTTATTGGCCTATTGGAAACGCCTACAGTCAGTGCTTTTCATAGAAAACATAACACGTAAGTCGATTACAATTGAACAATATCTCAATTACTCTCATTAATGGCAGTCAAGCCTACAAAATATTTGTTAATTAATGGTATTATTTGTCTGTCTACAATTTGTATTTCATATTACCTTTAGTTGTTTATCTACAGGAACATTACTGTTTATAATTATACGTTAATAATTATATTACAGTTGATTTGATTTATTTTATTACATATTAACAATATATAATTGCATTTGATAATTATAAATTTGGATTATATACGGGAGTTGCAAAATATAATTGCATACACTCTGTGACAGCGTGCTCTGGTTCACATTTAACCTAAACGACCTAAGTTAAAAAATTACAAAAATAAATTAACAATAAATTGTTAATTTTATTATACAAACAACGTTGATACTGTTACTTTCCACCTTGTAATCGTATGCATAAGATTCTTGTTATTTCAATAAACATCGAAAAAACCAAGAAGTTGCCGTTTCCCATTCTCTTTGGTCGAGAATAACCCTACTTTTTAAGCAATAAATAAATCTTATAGAAGGTGAGGTTTTTATTTCCTTTCAGTCAAAGAGGAATTATTTTTACGAGCATATCAGCAAAGACGTGACTTTGAGAAGTTTGAGTACTTCAATGTATCATCCGTCTTTGATATTAAGATGCTGCTTTCTCGATTGTGCGGAAATCGGACAAATTTTGTTCTTATCGGAAGTGATAGGTTGGCGGATCATACGATAACACTGGTATGTTGTAACAAAAACGTGAAAGGACATTTTGTCTGCCAATTTTTTTATTTGTTTGTCTTGCATGCGTGCTAATTCGAAGTGCAATACTTCAATTCAATGACAGATTTCGCCCTGTTTCGCTCAGTGGGTATGGCCGCAGAATGCTGAGCGGGTGGTCCTGGATTCGATTCCTGGTGCAGGCTCTCGTTTATTCGATCCAGGGGTACTGGCTTTCTTCACAAATTGCCTAAGCAACACGAAGGATGCAGAATCTCCTGTAGTGATATTCACTCGTTGGTTGGTTGGTTCGTCAGTCCTGGGGCTAGTTTTAACAGCAGGGTGTCGTCTCCGGACCCCGACCCTCGATCCCCCGACACCTGACTTTCCCTTCACTCAGTGAGGGGAACTTTCCCATTTAAAAAATCTATTAAATCGAAGAAAACGGAAATATTTTTCTTGAAAGACACATCGAGATTGAAAGTAAATTAATTATTCGTATTTTCTTTTTTGGTTCACAACTTGTGTTGAAGGTGCACGGGTTAAACTTATTCGACCGCATTGGAAGCTGGATATTCAGCTGCCAGCATTTTTCCTCCAGCCTATTTTCGGTGAACATTCCACCTGGAATGCAGACTACGGTTCTACTACCGATACAAGATCAAGCCATCAATGGTAAACTCCGTTCAAAATAAAACGCAGATGTAGTGTACTTGTGAATATTGGCTTCTCTCTAATTATTTGTATTGACACAACGAAATCCTACGTTGCATTCACAGTTAATAAATATGCAGCCGATAACAATGAGCTTGATGCAATTTCCTTGTTCGACGTATTTTATAATGATCGGAAGTCCATAACTACCTACATCAAATTTGGACATTGGAGCATGAGAAGAGGTGTTACTGTATTAGAGAATTTCGAATCGAGGGATCGGTCAAGGAAGCTCGATCAACGACCAATCAGGAATGGTTATTTTGCCGTAAGATCTTTTGAACTATTATTACTATTATTATTATTATTATTATTATTATTTAGGCAATTAGGTGACTTGGGCAATCCAGGTATTCAGTTTTTTTTCTGTTCTATAGATGCTTCATTTTACAACGAATTAAATAAATAACTAACTGACTACTGAGATTGAAAGAAAAAATGAGTTGTTTTTTTTGTATTTGATACAGCACATACCTTATGTCGAGGTGATCAGTTCATCAGAGGCGACTGGCCACGCTGTGGAAGTATATGAAGCAATAATGGCAGCGTTGAATGCAAAGTAAAATGTAGATTTCGTGTGACATGTTCGAATTACAACTGATTTTTTTGTATCTATTTAACCAACGGCCATTTTTTTCTGTCGATAGAATGATTTCAAAACTAGTTTCGCCAGGATACGATGGTTACGCAGCTAATGGAACCAGGACTGGAATAGTTGGAAAGTTTTCCAGAAAGGTGGACATGCTTTTAATTATTACCTTTTCTTTAAATTGTTTTATTTTTAAACTGTTGTGCAGTTGTGCTTTAGTTTATTTTACTTTTATGTTGCTATACTCATACTCATTAAATCAATTTTATTGAATTCTATTAAATTGATTTTACTTTTGTTGAAATATTACAACTGTTGAGAGTTAAATATCCAAATTAATGTTAATAAATGAAAAAAAACTATTAAAGCAATATATCTGAACACTAAATAAAACTAAATTAAACTCAAACAAATCCAAGTTAATTTAAACCAGAATAAACAA